>SNQJ01S0023100.1:115076-135625 GCA_010110895.2 Picea sitchensis
AATCTTCTCAATATATAGGAGAAGATAGATTAGTTACTTGGATAGGAAATGATCCCAAGATATCAGGAAAACCAGTACTTAGACAACCATTCGTTAGCCAACTCATTCTTCTCGAAGATTCCCTTCTAGAAGGCTCGAGAAATTCATCTTTTTCTTCTTTAAGAAGATGTTCGCACCCTGGCAGTTAGGTACAGTGTGAACCCCTCACACCCCAGCTTAATGTAGCCTGCGAGAATCAGGCATTCTCGCAGGCAAGTATATAGGTAGCCTGCGAACCTCTTTAAAAAATATGATTTCTGGAAACAAACAAGTGTAAATTTTCTCAGGAAAGTGTTCTTAGTGAAGAGCTTGATTTTCCATCATCATAACATCATCATAACATCATCACGATGACCAAAATTGTGGATAACAGATCTCAAGTCAAAACATCATGGAAAGTAAAATCTCTTTTAATATTGGATCCACCTAATCATGTACATCAAAAACTACCTCAACAAATTAAACAAGTACTCAAACACCCTATGCAATTTTCCAAGTTTAGGTATGGGGGGGTTGACAAGGTGACCTATTGGGTGAGTCATTCCTTAAGTCAAGGAGTGTTTTCTAGGTGGACCCTTTCTAATCCATGTGAGGAAGGAAAAGTGGATGGTAGTAAGCCTTTTGGGCACGGGGTTCATGATACAAGGGTTCATATTGTTTCATTTATGGGTGCCTTTGTAGAGGGTGTGTTTCACCTTCGTTTTCAATGCATACTTTTTCCAAGTCCATTTATTTTCCATTAATTAATTAAGTTCTAGAACGACTGGGTACTCCCAATGTGTAACATAAATATTGGGGAACAGTACCACAATGCCACTTGAAGGGAGAGGTATGCAGAGTGCCATAGGGGTAAATTCAAGCTTGTAACACACTTGTGTAGATCCCTCAACAAGTGAGACATTTAATATATGTGTATTTTCTTTTGCATGTCTTTGATATTTTAGGATAAATGTTTCATTATTCAAAATACCTCTTTGGGAGAGCATATGGAATATTATGGTTTTGGATTTTATCTTTCGCGAGCTACATTCCCTCTGGGCCTTCAGCCTCTTCTTCCCATGAAACGAGGTACAATCCCTTCTTGGGTCAGTACACCTGAAAAATCCCAAAAGATAAGGAAATGAAAAGGAAGAAATGTGGAAAATGATAAGTATGATCAGGAATGGCATGATGACTCGTCAAGGAGACCTCCCAATAGAAAACCCATCCCTAAGGGTGACCACTTACTAGGGAGCAATGTCAACCACCAAGGTGAAACATGGAAAATAACATAATTTCCAAGCCGACGTTCTATAATGAAAAGAAGCTTTAAATGCAACATACTCAAATTCCTCAAATATTAAAGTGACACTTACGACAATACATGACTTGTACCTGATGGAGCAAGACCCATCGTCTTCTAGAAGCAAGCTGATGTGGTGAATGCCATCGTGACGAATAGAGGATGTGTGGTGATGAGGCAGGTATTTGTCTGTGCATGTGGGCACTGACAATCATATGTCTCTCGATACTCCATGTCTTCAACCTGAGGGCCTCGAGACATCATCTACTTAGTTATCCCTAGAAATTGGGGATAACAATCATCATTAAGGTGGAGTGTTGGAATACGTAATGATGAATTGTGTGGCATTTGTTGGAATGTATTAATTTGGAAGGTAAAAAATTCTACTCTTATGTAAAAGAGTTATCCCACATGAATCATGATGTAGTATACACTTGTTACCATTCACTATATAAAGAGGTGAAATTACATTTATCCTACATGTATTTTGGGATGTAATTCCTCCATACCTCTTGGTATATAATAAAGGTAATAGATCTACCCATGAGGTACATTGAAACAAAGGATCACATAGTGATCATATACATTCGAATGATGTGAATATGGAGTGTGATGTGTGGGAGATCAAGTGCAAGATCAAATATTTCCGAAGAATAAAGAAGACAATACCTTCCCGTAGATATTTCCTCATTTTGAGGTTTTACTACGTATATCTGGTGTACTCTTTTTCTCTTGTCTCTGATTAAATGTTATTGTTATATGGATAGGAGGACAGTGTGAAAGACACAAGGATTTCGTAATGAACAACTTCACTCTGAATCCATAATAAGATATATAATAATAATTGATTGTAAAAATATGATGATATTACAAAAATAGGGCCTGCCTATATTTATATGCCCTTTATGGTTTTTATGAAGAGTCGTGACTTTTAGTCATGACCTTTTATTACATTAATGTTTAATTTTACTTTATTTATTATTTTAATGTCTTTATATTATATTATATTATTTATTTTAACATTTCCCTTCCCTTAAATTTTGCTTTGTCCTCAAAGCAATGGTAAGGAAGGATGTAAGTGGCGAAAGTCCTTTGACTCCCATGCTGCGTCTTCTTCCGGTAGATTTTTCTATTTAATCAGATATTCCTTGATTACTCGAGAACGTAATCTCTTTTCCTGGGTGGTGATAATGGCTTTGGGCTCTAAAATGATTCTTCCTTCCTCATCCAACATAGGAAGCATAATTTGCGCCTTTTTTTTTTGCCCCAAGACTCTCTTTAGACATGATACATGAAAAACATTGTGGATACACCTTTTATCTGGTAAATCCAACTGGTAATCTACGTGACTAATTTTTCTATTTATTTGATATGGTCCATAAATTTTCCTAGCCAATTTATTCTTCCCATGTTGTTTAAGGGATAACTATTTGTAAGGTTGAAGTCTCACAAATACCCATTCTCCTACTTCGAACTCTCTTTCTATTTGGTTTTGGTCATCTTGTTGCTTCATTCGATTCCTTGCAACTATTAAGTTTTCTTTAAGTAATTGAAGGATTTTTTGACTTTCGTCTAAATGGTATTTTACTGACGCAAATTTTATGTGGCCAATGGCCAACTACTTCCACGATGGATATTCATAACCATAAAGATCTTGGAATGGTGTCATTTTAGCTAATGTGTGATAAGTGGAATTATACCACCAATCAACAAGGTGCAACCATTGAAACCATTTACTGCGTTTGTCGAAGATAAAACAACGAAGATAGGTTTCTAAACATTTATTGACAACTTCTGTTTGACCATCTGTTTGAGGGTGGTAAGCTGAGCTCATATTGAGAGAGGTTCCAATCCGTTTGCAAAATTCTCTCCAAAAATTCCCCTTAAATTTGGCATCTTTATCGCTCATGATAACCTTAGGGAACCCATGTAGTTTGTAAATATTTTTACAGAATATTTCAACCGTTTGTTTCGCTGAATTTGTTTTCCTTACTCCAATAAAGTGTGCATACTTGGTCAGTTTGTCTACTACTACTTATATTTTATCTTTTCCGTCGGATATGGGTAGTCATTCAATGAAATCCATTGAAATTTCTTCCCATTTTTGGTTGGGAATGTGTAACGGGTCGAGTAACCCAGGGGTTGACACAATTTCATTCTCGTTCCTTTGACAAAGATCACATTCTGCTACATATTTTTGAATATCTGCACTGGTCCCTTTCCAAAAAAATGATCTTCGTGCATTATAGTGTGTTTTGAAAAATCCGATGTGACCTGCAGCTGGGAAATCATGAGATTCTTGAAGAATCTTGGCTTTAAATATTGAGTTGGTATTTAAGTAGATTCTTCATTTATACCATAAGATGCCATTCTTCCATTCGAACTTAGGGTATTGATTTCAATTGTTTATTATAGAGAAAGTCTCTGGGTTTTTTTCATACTCGGTTCAGATTTCATCCAACCATTCTGGAATGGCTATTGATATTGAAAAAACTTGTGTTTCTTCATCTTTTCATGATAGGGAATCAACCACAATGTTGTCTTTTCCTCTTTTATGTAGAATTTCCATATCAAACGTGGCAATTTTCTCTATCCACTTTTGTTGTTCGGTGTACAATGTTTTTTGTTGTAACAAATACCAGAGACTGTTATGATCTGTGTGTATCAAGAACTTACTTCCCAATAGATATTGGCACCATTTTGTTAATGCATGCATGATGGAAAGAATTTCCTTGTTGTAAGTGGATTGTAAGCATTATGTTTTATTTAATTTCCTACTCTCAAAAGCTATTGGGTGCCCATCTTGCATCAAAACTGCTCCAATTCCAAAACCTAACACACCACACTCAATGATGAAAGGTTTGGAGAATTCAGGTGTTGCTAATACCGGGGTTGTGGACATAGTGTTTTTTAAGTTTTCAAAACATTTTTGTGCTTCCAAATTTCATTGGAAAGAGTTTTTATTAAGGATATTTGTTAGGGGCGGTTAAATGAGCATAATTCTTGATGAATCTTCGATAGTATCCTGCCAATCCTAGAAATCCTCTTAACTTGGATATGTTTTTGGGTTTAGGCCATTCTGTGATTGCCCTGATTTTCTTAGGGTCTACCTTGACTCATTCTTTGGATATGATGTGACCAGGGTACTCTACTTCCTCCTTGCCAAATGTACATTTTGACATTTTGACATAGAATTAATTTTCCTCCAGAAGAGATAACACTTGTCCCAAATGCTTCAAATGCTCCTCCCATGTTTTACTGTACACTAAGATATCATCAAAGAAAACTAAGACATGTTTCTGTAAGTGTGGGTGAAATAATTCATTCATTGTCGCTTGGAAAGTGGCGGGGGCATTAATTAGCCCAAAAGGCATCACCTTGAATTCATAGTGTCCTTCATGTGTCTGGAAGGCAGTCTTGGCTACATCTTCTAGTCTGACTCTAATATGATAGTACCCAGATCTTAAATCAAGTTTTGAAAAATATCTTTCTCCATGAAGTTCATCCAACATTTCATCAATAAATGGGATGGGAAATTTGTTTTTAATTGTTATTTTGTTTAGCCCTCAATAATCTATGCATACTCTGAAAGATCCATCTTCCTTTCAAACTAACACTACTGGAGATGCATATGGACTTCTTCTTTTCGTGATGACACCACATTTTAATAGGTCTTGGACTAATCTTTCTATTTTTTTTTTGTGTTGATGAGGGTATCTGTATGGTCTAACCTTGACTAAGTTTGATCCTAGTTTAACTTCAATTACATGTTCAATTCTTCTTTGAGGCGGTAAATCCATGGGAAGGTCTTGAAATACCTTCTTGTGTTTTTGAATTAGATCTTGGACGTCTGATGTTTTGGAGTCATCTTGTTATGATTCTTGTATTTCTATGTTGTGTCATTGGATGAAGTATGTAGTTGCTCCTTTTCGGATCATTTTTTTCCATTTGTTGTGATGACACAACCTGTGTTTGTGGAGGTTGAAAACCATATAATTTATAAATTTTCCCTTGCCACTTGAATTGAATGAAATGTTCTTAGTGATTGACTGAGTATGTGCCCAAGGTTTGTAACCATTGGACTCCTAAACCACATCTACTCTTCCCAGAGGGACAGTGTAGAGTTCTGATTCCAAATTGAAATCTTAGATTTGGAGTTTCACCTTATGGTATTTTCCGACATTTCCAATTTGTTTATTGTTTGCAACCATTACTTTCATGTCTGGGACTAGATATATAGACAATTTGAGTTTCATTTCAATGTTGATATCGAGGAAATTGTGGGTACTTTTAGTGTCGATTAGTATGGTGAAATTATCATTTTTTATATGTCCTTTTAATTTAAGAGTTTGTGGTTGGGTAATGCTTGTGATGGCTGCAAGAGATATTCTTGGTGTGTTTTCTTCTATGAGTTATGAAGTGTCATTTTGGAAATTTTCCATTTCTTCATTTATTGATTCTGCTGAGTCTGATTCGTCGTCTTTTTTTTCTTCACAAGTGTACAATTTTTTTGAGTTATCTTCGATCTGACACCTATGTCTTGGGTCCCATTTCTCTCCACATCATTTACATTTTCCTTCTTTTATCCTTTGGGACTCTAAACTTCTTCTTCTATCTTCACGTAGATTGGGTGGTATGTATTTGTCATTTCATGTGGTTTGAGGTACACTCCTTGAGTAAACCTTGTTGAATCTTGATTGGCCTTCTAGTTTTTCTTCTGTGGATTTTTCCTTGCGTATTTCTATTTCTACCATAGTAACCTCATGTAATCTTAAATCGTCTTGGATATGTGGTTTGAGACCACCTATGTAAGAATGGAGTAATTGATCATCAGATATTCCAAATACTAGGGTGACGAGAGCTTCCCATTGATGTGTAAATTCATATATGCTTCCTTTTTGTTGTAATCTGGTGAGTTTTGAAAAAAAAATATTTTTTCGAGATGCCCTGGAATATTTAAAAAAAAAACATTTTTGAAAGAATTCCAATTATATGGCTGGATTCTTCCTTTCCACCATAGATGCCAATTGTATGCAGTGCCTTCAAGGTACATGGATGCACATTTTACCTTCTCTTCATTCATTGTCACATTATATATGTGGAAATAATCTCCAATTTTGTTAAACCAGGCTACACATTGGTTACCGCCTTCGTTGTATTTTGGGAGTTCTATTTTGGCTTTGGGTGGGTATAACATTAAGGGTTGGTATTGTGATGTAGGTTGGGGTTTTGGTATTGAATCATGGAAAAGTGGTGGTAGATTAGATGTGCTTGACTCTGATTGGTGGTGATTTTGATTTTTTATAAGTTTTAAGAGCTCAATATGTTGTTCTTCCTGATTTTGCATTACAACGGTTAGGTTTTGCTTCAAATGCTCTGTTATTTATCTTTTCAATCTACCCACACCTTGTTGTAATTTCATCCCAAGCTCTTAAAAAATATCATCTTTAAAATCTTGTTTTAGATTGGCTATGCCTTGTCATAGCTCAAACTCAACTTTCGTGGTAATTTTTTCTTTAAGGTTAAGCATTAGATCTTTTTTGAGTGCCTCGTTGTTGAGCCTTATTTCTTCTAGTAACTCATCGTGAGTTTTTTGTATTGACTTTTTGAGTGATTTTCTAATGCTTTTATTTCCACTTGAGTTTTTAATTTCGATATCCTTTTGGTGTTTGGGGGTGAGTATTTTTCTATAATTTTGACTTTTCTTGGAAGATCCCCTTTTAATTATTTTAATTAAATAATTGTATGTAATTTAAGGAATATTAATTATATATATAATTATATTATATTATATTATATAATTAATGGGTGTAATGGGGGGTACAACTTTTTAGAGTATGGGAGTGTTGAGCCGACGGTGTGGGGGAGGCTATGGGGAGTGCGTGGACGGATGTGTGCAGAGATTCAAAGAGTGGAGGGTGCGAGAGAGTGGAGAGGGGGTGGGGACAGGTCGCAAGGGAGTGGAGAGAGGCCGCAAGAGAGTGGGGAATTTCTACGGGGTTCAGACTATGGGGACGCAGACTGTGGGTGAGAGTTACAGGGTGGTGGGAAGGGCCTGCGGGTGAGGGAGAAGGTGTGGGGAGGCCTTGACTGGAGGTAGAAGTTACAGTGGGTGAGCTGGGTGAGAGGGAGAAACCCCAATGGGGAGTGTGGGGGCCAGGGGTTGTAGGTGAGGGAAGGAAGGAGGGAGGAGGAAAAACAGGCGGTAAGGGGAGTGTAGGGAGGCGAGGAGAGTGTTTGTGGTGAGGGAAAAAACATGAGGAGTGTGGGAAAATGAATGTGACACGGGGAGAAACCATTTCATTTTCATGTAGAAGACACAAAAGATTCTATTGGCTTATGACTCACTAAGATCCATATAAGATATATAATAATAATAATTGATTGTAAAAAATATGATGATATTACAAAAATAGGGCCTGCGATATATGTGTGTGTGTGTGTGTGTGTGTGTCTTTATGGTTTTATGAAGATTCATGACTTTTACTCATGACCTTTTATTACATTAATATTTATTTTACTTTTTATTTATTATTTTAATGTCTTTATATTATATTATTTATTTATTGTTTTTTTTTTTTTTTTTTTTTTTTTTTTTTTTTTTTTTTTTTTTTTTTTTTTGTTGTTGTTGTCATTTTGTGTTTCTTCTTGGGATTCATCTGAAGGGAAAGGAGGGGAAAAACGACGTGGGGAGTGTGGGGGACGAGAGGGCTGTGGTGAGGGGAAAAAACATGGGGAGTGTGGGAAATGAATGTGACACGGGGGAGAAACCAGCTCTGATACCTATGTGAAAGACACAAGGATTTCGTAATGAACAGCTTCACTCTGAATCCATAATAAGATATATAATAATAATTGATTGTAAAAATATGATGATATTACAAAGATATGGCCTGCCGATACATGTGTGTGTGTGTGTGTGTGTGCCCTTTATGGTTTTTATGAAGATTCACGACTTTTAGTCATGACCTTTTATTACATTAATATTTAATTTTACTTTATTTATTATTTTAATGTCTTTATATTATATTATTTATTTATTGTAACAGATAGGCTAGTAAGGTTCTTGTGTTTAATATTGTTGTATGCTTATTCACATGTCACAATATTCTAACACATTCTATACTTCTTCTTGGGATTCATCTTTGATATATATTTCCTCCATCAATTGAATGGACGATTCCATATCTTCTGTGTCTTTGTATTAGCCATCAAGTCTTCTATATCACAATTAGCATCAACCATATGTATTATTTCATGTGTGGCACAAGTCACATCAACCTTTTGCATGATCTCATTTATATCAGATGTTGCATCAAAATTTTGGATGAGATCCTCTGTATCACATGCTGCATCAATCTTTTGGATAATATCCTCTGTATCACATGTTGCATCAATATTTTGGATAAGATCCTGAGTATCACATGTTGCATCAATATTTTGGATAAGCTCCTGAGTATCACATGTTGCACTAATCTTCTCTATTAGATCCTTTGTGTCACAACTTGTATCAACATTTTATATGCGTTTATTTGTTTCATATTTTGCATCAATCATGTCATCAATTTGATTATGCCTTTCTCTTAATTTTATATGAAGTGCATTGCTCAATTGATCCTTCATATCTATTTGATTTTGAAGATCAATAAGCCAATTATGCAATTCATGTTTATATTCTTGTAACTCCTTGATTTCTTGAGAGGCATTTTGTAAACGTTTTCCTGCTTTACCCATTTGTTATTTTTCTCTCACTCACTTGTCATCGTCGCTTTCCCTTGTTTATTTTATACTACACTCACTTGATTTGATTCCACCTAGGGTTTTGGGCACTACCGATCATGCACCCTAAAGTGTAATTACAATAGCTTAATTTTCATGACTCTCTTGACCTCCTTATTCAAATTTCAGGTAGGTCTGCTGTTTTAAAATTCCCACAATTGACTTTGAAAGGGTTTGGAACTTTACCCTTTATACAATTCAATGTTCATATTCAATGATTTATCCTTCAACTTTTACAGTTCAATGAACACAAAAAAGACCGATGGGGGATCAAGACCTTGTAAGAAATGAGGGATCTAGGTCGATATAAAATATTTAATTTTAGTTGGATTGATCTCAAATATTCAAAACAAAGTTTCCTTGACTGCACACAATAGTTATATGAAGTAGAGATACACATGCATGCAGATCCACTTGCCAGATTTCATATCTAATTCGTTGTTGCTATGATAATGGTTCAAGCGACTATGCTAACACTTGGAGTTAGGTGAAGACATACTTGTCTTGTCTAGAATAAATTAATTTTCTCATTGAATGGGACCTATATTGATGAAGTATGGAAAACTATGTCGTAATAAAATGTTGACCACTTTTGTGAGACTTAAATCAAGTTAGTGGAGATTAAACAATACTCCACTTTCACAAACCTAATTAACCTCCAATAAAATATCTACATATATTTAAGCATAATATGATAAAACTAAATTGAAATAAATTCAATAATATTTTTTTCAATGTGATAGGAAAATAAAAAAATGATAAATCAACTCTCTATTGTGTGGAATTTTCAACTTCAATAGAGTTCAAAAATTTAATCTCTTACCTAGAGTTTTCTTAGATATTACCCCTGTGAATTTTCAACCTTAGGGTTGTTGTGAAATACAAATAAAACAACAACATATAGGATTTAAACTCTTAACAATGCCAAACATTTGAGAAATCCAAGAGAAAATATACCAATGTGTTTCGATAAGTTTCAACTCTTCAGGACAATCTTATCACGTATAAACCAGATATGATAATAGTCGTTTATAGTTGTAAAAACAACAAAGAAACAACAATTATATTATTTAATTACAATGTTAAACCACTTAACGTAATCACCCTTTATTTATGTCAATCACAAGACATGTTGTTGGAAATTACAAACCATAAAGAACATGGATTGCTAAAAATCAAATGTGTTTTGCACAAGCATTGGATAGTTGAAAACTTCATTAATATGCATAAGATGAGTTTTATGTACATACCATAGTCTTATCACAAGGCTAGTACAATTCACTATCTATCCAAAACCCTAGCTAGGAAGAACCAAGAAAAACCCTAGCTCAACCTAGGAGAGCCAATGCAAGACATCTCCTCTTCTTCTTCTATTCACAAGTACAACCTAGGGTTTCATCTCAAAAACCTAATCGCCAAATCTATAAGGGATGAAACCCTAACACTATTCTTCAAGATGCTCCAAGAATCTCGAGAAACCCTAGTGACTTCAAGAGAGAGAAAGATTGAGTACAAAAGAAGACATAAGAGAGTGAGGAAAAGTGGTGTGCTCCTTTTGATCACATCTCTTCACAATATTGAATAATAATGAGTGAGTGAAGGACTCTATCCTTATGAGAGGTAAGGGAGGCCAACAATACATATATGGGCCAATTCCCTTACAAACAACTTACATTATCACAAGTATTCTCACACATGTGGACTACTACATTCCAAGGGTACACATGTCAAGCTCCAAGGTGATGTCATCCATAATAAAGGCTCCAAATGCAAGGGTGCTCCACGATGTGTGTCCAAAACTCTTCCTACAAGCTTCCAAATTCTCCATTAATAATCTTAAGCTATGACTCCACTTGGTCCACCCCCCTTGCATGAACATTGTCACAACCTAGGTGTCCTCGAGCCAATTCCAAGCCTCCATGTAAGCATCCAAGCGACCTTGTGTTGTCTAGGGTTAAATGCCATCTTTCAATATGAAAAACACTCCTCCTAAGTAGTTCAATATCCAAGCAAGTGACCATATCCATGTGGCCATAATGTATAATTCCACCCAATTTGTTAGGATATCTCCAACACTCGAAAAAAGAATACTAAGAAAGCACCCCACTAAGGACATGAAACCATTGAGTAAGCCATTTCCAATTTGAAAATTGATCATGGATCGTTCAGGGGTTGAACATACAATATGTACTTCAAATCTCATGAAGGACTCCCAAAATGGTGTCAAACATTTTCAAAGTAACGTTGAAAGACCACTCCCTCTCTTAGGAAAGTGTTTTCACCAACAACTATCAATTCCCTCTATAATTCCACCAAATTTTCCATATGCAAACTTGTACTTGCTATTGTCTTGGAACCAACCAGTGTCTTCTATAAATATATTGACATCCATGTTATCATATCATCTTGATACTCCAAAAAATATTGATCGCCTATGAATATGAAGGAACGTAACCTTGAAGCAAAAGGATCATGCCAAAATCCAACATTCCTCTAGTGAATGTCATAGGTCAAAATAAACAAACATTGCATCATGATTTCTCTAGGACATCTTTCAAAGATAATCACATCTCCATACAAAACCGAGATAAGGGGATCAGTTCTATAAAAATACCAAAGATAGAAATATGCACAAGTCAACTCATCGATCCTGAAATACCAATCTCGTGGTGTAGGTAACAATCTATACAAGGCTATCATCAACCTATCAAAATGAGAATCCATCTTATGCACCTCAAATCCTCTGGCAATTGAAACAAATTGAACTAGGTCAATTCCCTCATCTTTAGAGAATCCTAAAGAAATAGTACCATTTTGTTCAACTCCCTTTGTTAGAGAGAATCCAACAACCTTGTCACTATACTCTACAACACTCCCATTAGTGGAAACCTTGGAATCGATCTCAACATCATCCTCCACCAAGGTATCACACCTTTCCTCCTCAAGACAATTAGAAGGATCACATATGGAAGAAACCAATCAAATATGACTAACATATCTCCTAATAGGTACACTCGACCTCACTACATATATAGGCACTCCTACATGCACATGTGCCTCCTATAATATTTGGGTAAGCCATATTGACTTCCTATGACCTAGAGTAGTTAAGGGCATATCCACACTCAACCTCACCTAATATCCCTTTGAATTTGAATCATCGTGAGTCTTTGAATAAATCTATGGAATTACAAACTCCTCTCTCTCCTCAATCACCAAAGGAGAATCTCGTTCTTTGGAAGACCCCACATCCTCATCAACTATCACATATTTGCTCACCATAGTCTCCCATTGTACCAGAATATCAATCTTGTAAGTTGTATAAGTACCATTATATCCATCAACACAAGATGTTATCATAATATGTTTTGAACTTATCTCCATGACATCTTGCCATGTATGTGCCTCCTCAAAGCTAAAATACTCTTCCAACCTCCCACTAGAATGTGCAAGTGGCATTGGATAAAAAAGTAACCTAAAAATTCCACACTCTCTCACCCCTCTAGCAAAAGTCCCTGGACTTGCTATATTACAATCAATTATGGTGCACCATTGTCTCTCAAAACCTTTTATCCATTGTACATATATTATACAAGATACTAAAAGAAGATTCTTCTTCAACCCACGAACAAATAAAACATAATCCAATTCAAGAACATCCCTTGAATTAATCTAAAAAGAAATGGAGCCAACTCCTCTTACAAGATAAGTGGTATCGTCACCAATCTCCACACTCATGCCTCCCTCTTGTTGTTGAAATATATGGAATACAGACCTATCATATGCCATATGTATTGAAACTCCATTGTCCACATATCAACACTAGACACAATGTTAGATGACAAGGAAGAGACCAAATCCATATCCATCCTAGAAAATAGATAATATGAAGAAGATCCTCCACCTATCATAGGTCAAAAACCCACTAGCATATATGGAACAAATCAACCACCTAACACAAGTCCTTTTGAGCATCTCATCGATTGAAAATAAAACCATACCAATCAATAATCACATAGATCTATCATCTATCATTGGAAACCCTTTAGAACAAATTATCCACCTATAATAGGCCCTCCTAGGTATCAAAAATATTGAAAATACATCCATAATAACTATCAATGTAGTAGATCCATCATCTTTCATCACGAGAGAAATCCATCAAAATATTTCATAGGTGAAAGTGCTCATCTCAAGCAACCTAGCTTATCACACCCAACAACCTCAACAAGTTCAAACACTTCTCTTTGGTAATCTTCAGTTGAAATACAAGCTCCCTCTTACACCTAGAGTGATCTCAACCACAAAATATTTGATACCATGTGGAAATTTCAACCTTGGTAGATTTCATAGATTTCACCTTTTACTTAGAGATTTCTCGGATCTTAACCCTATGAATTTTCAGCCTTATGATTGTTACAAAATACAAATAAAAAAACATCATCAAAAAACTATTTTTCAAATCTTATCAGTCTCAAACATCTACTCATCCAAGAAGAAAGATATCGATGTGTTCCAATAAGTTTCAACCCTTTAAGGAAATCTTATCATGCATAAACTGGATTTGAAAACACTAATTTACAATTGTAAATTCAACGAAAAAACATCCCTTATCTTCTTCAATTACAATGTTAAATAACTTAACATAATCAACCTTTAATTATGTCAAATCAATAAGACATATATAGTTGGAAATTAAAAACCATGAAGAACATAGATGGGTGAAAACCAAATATGCAATTTACATGAGCATTAGACAACAATAAACTCCATTAATATGCATAGCATGAATTTCATATACATATCATAGATTTATCACAAGTTCAGTACAATTTGTTATCTCTCCAAAACCCTAGCTAGGGAAAACCAAGAAAAACCCTAGCTCAACCAAGGAGATCTAACAAGCATGAATCACTCAAGCATGTCTTCCAAGGCAAGACATTTCCTCTTTTTTTCTCTTCACCAAGTGAAACCTAGGATTTCATCTCAAGACCCTAATCTCAAAATCTCCAAGGGATGAAACCCTAATCCAAGTCTTCAAGATACTCCAAGAATATTACAAAACCTTAGTGACTCCAAGAGAGAGGGAGAGAGAGAGAGAGAGAGAGGGAGAGAGATAAAGTACAAAAGAATATATAAAAGATATAAGTGGTGTGCTCCTCTTGATCACATTTCTTCACAACATTGAACAAGAATGATGAGTGAGTGAAGGCCTATCTCTTTCCTCTATATATATGAGAGGTAAGAGAGGTCAACAATACATATGTGGGCCAATGCCCTTACAAGAAACCTACAATACTCACATGTAGGCTCACACATGTAGAGTGTTACACTCCAATATCTCCTTCCTCTATGTATATGAGAGGTAAGAGAGGTCAACAATACATATGTGGGCCAATTCACTTACAAGCAACCTACAATAATCACATGTAGAGTGTCACACTCCAAGGATACACATGTCAAGCTCTTGAAGGTGATGTCTTCCATAAGTAAGGCTCCAGATGCAAGGGCACTCTGTGAGGTTTGTCTAATGCTCCTCGTACAAGCCTCCAAAGTCTCCATAAATCCTCCTAAGCTATGTACTCCACCAAATCCAAGTCTCCATTATCGTACCTCTGCATGAACATTATCGCAACCCAAACATCCTCGAGCCAAATCCAAGTCTCCATGCAAGCATCCAAGCCACCATGTGCTATGTAGGGCTCAAGTCTCTCCTCTTGGATGCAAAACACTCATCCTAAGTAGGGTGTTCTCCAAGAAAACACCCATCTTCATGTGGCCATCATGTAGAACATCACCTAAGTTGTTAGAGGATCTCCAATGCCCTATGGAAAAATATCAAGCAAGCACCCAATTGAGATCAAACAACCATTGAGAAAGTCATCTTCAATGTGCAAATCCATCATGGACCATATCTTATGCGCAAATCCATCACATATTATCAAGGGTTGAACATACACTATGTACCTCAAATATCATGAACAAAATAACCAGCCAAAATATAACATATTAACTATATATATATTTAAACAAAATATAATAAACTAAATTAAAACAATTTGATAATAAAATAACAAAGGTAAAATGATTTTTTTAATTCAATATGATAAGATGACATATGGCAATCAAATCAAATAAGTGGTGGATGGTTTTTTTTAATAAAATAACAAAGGTAAAATGATTTTTTAAATTCAATATGATAAGATGACATATGGCAATCAAATCAAATAAGTGGTGGATGGTTTTTTTTTTTAAATTCAATGTTACAATGCTTCCTTAATGCTACCAATAGAGACATTACATTTACATTTTAATGATATTAATATTTGAAATAAATGAAAGACAACGCCAATATCTTCCTTGAATGCTTAATTAATGCTACAAATAGTCACAACATTTTAATTCATAACATTACATTTTAATGAAATCAATGATACACAACGCCAATATCATTTTCTTGGTGAGCAACAAGTTGGTCTTTGAGAAATTGCCTTCCTATTAAAGTTGGTCTGAGAAGCATCCAGAGGAGTGCTAGTAGACTGATAAACTATAATGAAACCTTATGCTCATACTTTGTATAGCTGTAACCTAGTAAAAATTCTTATTTATTATGAACCATTCGTTGAGGCGTTTGTACTGGATTTACAAGTTCTGTGTTTTCCAATTATATTTACTATAAATCCAGTGGAATCCACAAGTTTTGTGTTTTCCAATTATATTTACTATAAATATAATGGAATCCACCATTCAAAGTACATAATTTATTGGAATTATGAATGGGACACAACATCTAAAATTGTGTACCTTGTCTCTAGTTTTGTTTTCTAGGCAATGTTAATATGTAGAGGCACTACCTTCCTGTGAATAATATTTGTTTATTGGACCATGTATCAACTTGTCCCCTGATTTGAACACCATAATCTATATAGAGCATTGTCTCAATCTCTTCCTTGTCCGGGACACCAAAATCTATGTGATTTTGTAGGGAAACTTAGTTTATGTGTCGTGGTTTTGAAGTTCTATTGTTTTTCATTATATATTTATGTTTTGTTCTAAGTGTACATTTTTATTTTATTTGTAAATAGTGGAAATGTTTATTCGAAATTTTGAAAACATGATATATAATTGATTAAATATTTTTAATATTTTAATTTTTCAAATTTTCAAATTTTGTATATTAAAATAATAGATATGTTATTTAATAATTAAGTGATATCAATTAATGGTTGAGTGTTTTGAAGTTTGATGTAAAAGGTTTCAAAATTGATTTACTACATGAGTTGTGTTTCTTGCATGTTTGCATATCTCATTTAATATCTCTATTGGATTAGTCGTTGTAATCAATGTTGACAAGTTTATATTAAATATCATTTTCAAAATATAAAGAAATATCCCAGAATTATTTAATAATTTGTAATTTATTTTATTTGGAATTGTGATTTTTTAAATAAAAATATATGTTTAAAGGCCTTATATCTCTATATAATGTTGGTAGCATGTCATGTTAAACATGTTAAAAGATGATTCTTTCCCATCTATCAAAATAATTCAACTTTGGTTTATCTTTTTAAATGAAAACTTTGTGGAAAAAATCAAAGCATATTTTTTTTACATTTGTGGATGTCATTCTTAATAAACATGTTGGTGTAGACTAGTGCATCTAACTCGGGGAGATTCAAACCAAATCCTTGCTAACATTGAATTAGCCAAATGCCCTACAACATTAGCGATAACTAGTTGAACTAACCCCTTATACTATATTTGGCCTACTTATAGAGAGTACACTATTTTAATATATATTGCATTTGCAAATATAAAAGATTAATTTTATAGCATGGGTATGTGATCTTTATTATATTATATTTTAAAAATATATTATTATTAACAATAGTAGAGGTGGTGCCATGCTACTCTATATGTGCATAAATTGAAGATAGTCATTAATAGAATATTCAAGTGCACCAAGTGAACCTAGTGTTGATATTATGGTAGTTGCGGGAGGTATTTACCTCCATGTGTAAACCTGACTGTAACGAACCTCTTGTTTCGTACGACATCAAACCTCTCATAACAAATGCAAATTTATTTATTTATTTATTTATTGTGTGTGTCTGTGTGTGTGTGTGTACAAGGGTAAAAAGACATTATCCTCTGCGTCACAACACGACAAAGAACATGACGCATGCAACTGCGAAAACAACATAACGACCTAAGACGCACATCAAGCATCTGGAAGCAATGAACAAAAATCAACCGACGAAAAAATAAGACTGACTACCCGCCTGTCCTACCCTGCAAAGGTTAGGACCTCCNAAGAACATGACGCATGCAACTGCGAAAACAACATAACGACCTAAGACGCACATCAAGCATCTGGAAGCAATGAACAAAAATCAACCGACGAAAAAATAAGACTGACTACCCGCCTGTCCTACCCTGCAAAGGTTAGGACCTCCATAACACATAAGCAACGCTCAAGCCCAGGTTCCCATCAATTTTGACCATTTAAGGTCTCAGGGTTGGCGACTATTCTAAGGAACAAGGAGGTGTCTACATCCCACCCCAAACAACAAGTCCAAGCTGACAAAGCTAAAGGACAACATCAAGATCATCCAGGACACTTCACTCCACAAAAATCAATTCTATAAATCTTTCAAGAATATTTAGAGTCGGCCCTTTAAAGTATTTTGCATAAGGTAGACATTGAAACACTTTATTTACGCCCATAAAGAACACTATGTTATTTATATAAGGTCGTACATTATACACTCTTACACTTTGAATTGTTACAATAAATTTTGATGGCGCAAGAAGTAAATAACCGAATACCATTCATTACATTGACATTCCCTTGCGTGCAAGAAGTAAAATCTAATCATTATGCAATATGTCAAGCAAGACTTTAATTTTCATGTGCGCAAGAAGTAAGTAAGTTTAAAGCCATCTTTCAAGAATAAACTAGAAAAAAAAAACAAATTTCTAAACCACCATTTATTACGTAAATCCAAATGCGCAAGAACCCTAAAATCTATGACTATCATTCACGACATACAATCCACTTGCGAAAGAAGCGAGAAATAAACCATCAACACTGCATCCACATTGTTATAAGGCGCAAGAGACTCAAGTACCTTGCCATACCACTCCTTTATAACCCAAGCACACCTAAGTGTACAATGAACTTAAGGAATTGTTTCCATATCTCTTTTTAAATGGGGCAAGCTTATAAGAATCAACATAAAAGAAAGACAAGGGAAACCATTAGCATTATCGTACATGCTAATCAAATTATCATCAACATAATGTCATCCTTCTTTTATAAAGCAACATACCAACAACATGTGATTGGCGGGATTTCCCAACCACTTAGCCTTGAAGGTGCAACTAAGGTGATGACATCCATAAGACACAAGGTGAATGTTAAAAAGAATCTAAGCTTACTCCATCATGGTTACTTTCATAAAGAATCTAAGCTTACTCCATCATGGTTACTTTCATAGGAACATGAATATAATTACAAAAGTGAACACTATCCTTTACATGGGGGTTTCATCATATATGATTACCATCATTACACTATGAATATATATAGGAAATGGATAAAAAAATAAAAGTGAAAACCACTCTCTACATTCAAGCCACTCTTACACTACTAGAGAAAGTATGAATTTGTAGGCATAAATCTTAACTGTAGTATGAATTTAAAATAAATTTTTAACTAAACAAAAATTTTAACCTAGAATAATGATAAACTGGAATGTAAATTTTAACTGGAAAGAACTTAATATCGACTTGAAGCTCCCCTTAACTTCCTAAATATAACATAGAAGGTACAATCAATATGAACAAGCATTTAATCATTACAATCAATACATAAACGTCTAATCAAAGGTATTACACAGACGCGTTGTGTTAGAGCAGGTCGTTGTTCATTAAGGATATAAATTGTTGGTCATGAAATGAAATTAGTGACTACCATTGACTGATATTGCAGACACCCATACCTTTCGTCCCACTTAACCAGAAAGCCACAAGCACAGGAAAAGTAAACATTTAGAATTCACTCTAAGATCATCTGGCTGGCAACGAATTCTACGCCATTAAAAGCATAGAATATAAAAATAAACAACAGTCAACTAGAAGGGCAATCTTTAACGGGCAACTCGAGGTCATTAATCATGAAAACGCTGAGAACAGTCCACCTGCAAGTCCGGGTAAAACTACAGTGAGACAGTCCCATTTAATGGAAAAAAAATTGTGGTAACTACAACAAACGGCCACACTATTTGGTAAACAGTTCGAGGGCACTCAATAGGTGGACGCAGAGAGAAGTCCTCCCGCAAACTCATGGTAAAGAATAGTGACGTCGTCCCACTTAAATGGTAAAAGAAAATTCATGGTAAATTACAACCACAGTCGGATATTGGTAAAAACTTCGTGGGTGAATTCTACAGCCACTCCGACCACGTTTTCAAGCAAGGAAATCAAGGCTTAACAGCCACTCAGCGACTGTTGGGAGCAAAATTGTGGTGAACAAGCAAAGGTAAAAAAAAATTAAAAATTCGCGACCCTCAATCGGGGAAAGTCTGAGTAATAAAATCAGTAGACGGTGATAAACGTTTTCAATGCCTTGGATAGCCATCAATGCAGACAGAGATAAAATATTCCCATGATTCAAGGCAAGAAGAAAAATCACCGCCCAAGAAAAAAAACGCAGACACTGATCGAATCGAAAATTGTTTTTCATGAATTAAAGGCATGGAGGAATTAAATCACAGGCCTAATAAATATTGCATACAGGAAATTGATGAACGTTTTTATTTTCGTTTCCAGGATACCGTGGTAAAAGAAAATGCAGACCTGAATTCGACCCTTTAATTTCCAGAATACAATTAGTTATGTGCAAAAAAAAACAGACATGAATCCAAGGCATTTTTCCTTTTCTATGAACCCAATATAGCGCAGACAGATGCAGGAGAATGCAAGGATCTAAACAGAAGGATCACACAAAATGCTAGGTCAAGGATTCTATCGGCAGTTTAAAAATAAACAAACAAAAAAAAACTAAAAGAAAACTCGACTCATTACTAGTCATTCGACCAACGAACTCGAACTCTCAACCATTAAAATGCCTGGATGGGCTTCAGGCTACCATAACCCCTAATTATAACCATTCGACCAAGAATAGTGTAGGCGATGACTCCAGGGTGAAAAGGAAAAATAGTAGAAGATCGTAGCAATGAACAAACTAATCGCAAGAGGGCGCAATACAATCAACCAGCCAGGGACAATCAGGGGGGGTAGACGACTGACGAGAACTTCCTTCGCTCGCCATCCTCGCACAGAAAAGCAAGGCGTTGAGATCCATAGGTATTTTAATGCTAAGGCGACGACTGTAGATCAATCTCTTGGACGATTGCTCATGCGAGGACTGGTGAGCTAGGGATGA
>SNQJ01S0023100.1:148613-187166 GCA_010110895.2 Picea sitchensis
CACCCTTTTATTTCACGAGGTGATCACAGCCTATGACCAGGAGTTATCCCATTTGCACTTTAACTCATCACCACTTTACATATGACCTCGATATGTGATTGAGGGAAACCACCCACACAACTTATCCATGCACTTAACCAAATCAACGGCTGGGTTATAATCAACGATTGAGTGGACGGCTTGCGTCCATTTTCGCGTTTTTGTTTATGTTGACACTAGTCAACAATCACAAAACACGAATTAATTATGGATCGTTCGATCCAATCGACGATGGACGTGACAAAATATAAGGTGGATTCGAGTTGAGGCTTCGGGTCCGACCCTGTCAATTAACCATCGTGCTAGTTTAAACGTGAAAGGGATTAGGACTGTCATATATTCTTTCTCTCATTCTAATCAAACGATCTATGATCAATATTCGTTGTTCATTTTTGATCCATAGATTTTATGATTCATGTCGCTAGGTCTAGTGATTTAAATATCACAATGAGATAGATTGACGATCTCTGTTGCCCTGATCAATCAATAAAATTACGATATTTTTGCTACTTTCCCTCATTTATAACGACAATTAGGGCATCGATCCCCCCTTTAAAAAAAATGGTTACAACCTTCAATTGCTTAAACCCTGTATTTATTCAAAAATGAATGAGCGATTATGAACTTTTACCAGTGATCAATGTGCCTTGGGTATTTTCATGATATTGCCTACATTCCCATTTGAGGTTTTTTTTTAACTATGTTGGGGTCTCGTTGTTGTCATCTTCTATCCACAGTCCTTCTCTTGGAAAATGCAAACACCAATCATAATATTATGACAGTGCATGAGCTTGACAAGATTCATATTTGATGACCATATTCACTAACATACCGTATTCAACATTTTGTCTTAATGGCAATCTACTTTAACCAATCCTTTTTGCGTCAATTCCAACACCAACACCATATACCCTCTTTGACACCAATGTCAACACCATAACACCATGGTCAACATTGCATGCAAAATTTACATAGTATGGGCTTGGTTTATACTAGTCATTTTTTTTCAAAGGCACTTTATTATTTAACAAAGATGGAATGGAAGGGGTATAGCATGAAAATGAAGTAGGGTTGGTGTGATCATATATAGTATAATAGTCACGAAGGGGCCAATACTTATTTGTGCCTTTTTTATGAATATAACCAAGACATAGTACCATTGTATGCATAATCAAAATTTTAAACAAATTGCATGGCTAGAGTATCTTTACCATGCATGCTTTTTTTCTTTGTTTAAACTGAGTGATGGGTAAAATAAATGAATGCATTGGAGCTCATAAATTGGATTTGAGGAAAAATGAGCATGTTACAAGTAAAAAGTGTAATGAATGCGCAAAGCCCTTTTTTTTCTTTCGAGTTTCTTTCAATACAACGACAGAGTATCAAAAATGCATAACTAGGAGGAAAAGGATAAATAAAAGCTCAGAGCCATAAAAAACTTTCAATAATGAAAAAGAATCTACCATAACTATCATCTACATCTACATTAGCAATTAGAACTGGCATATCTCAACTTCAAATACTATAAACTCTTCATGGTTGTGCGTTATCACCTCACACTAACTCGACTCCTTAAATTTCTCTCTGAATCAGTTGCAAAGATACAATTATTCATCAAAATTCACATTGAAAACTAAGCCTGAGAGCAAAGCGACCTCCCAGCTCCACTATTAATTCTTGAATGCTTGTGGAATTGTAAACAACGCTCATCAACCAATTTACATACCCTAATATATCCCAAAAATTGTCATGCGTGAAAATCTCTCATACTAAATGTGTTTTGTACATTTCTAAGTATCAACATAAATGTTGTATAACAATTACCAAACCTAGAAAACTTCAAACATGTGCCAAAACTATTACGTTGTTTTACCACCTTTCTCATGAGCTCGTAACATATGGTTGTGAACCTTATCAACATGCTTTCAAGTATATACATCATAATACCAATGTGCCAACCAAGCAACATGATCTTAAACAATATTACATTATATTATCAACCTCCCTCCCATGAAAGCTTATAGCATATGGTTGCAAACCTTATCATAGATGTCATAACATAAAAAGTTCACTTAATACCATGCCACTATAACTTATACAACATCCTTTATGGCATGCAATATCAACTTGTATAACTCAATGATATGCATTACCAACTTGCCATCACTTCTATAATTGTTATTATAATGTACCTCTCACAACTAAGTCATAAATTATCATCACCTCAGGTGTATTTTCACATGGAGCCCAATGCATGGTTAGTGCCTTATAACATAAATTTGCATTGCAATTAAAACCAAAATTGATGCCTTTATCATCATGCAATGCATGGTAAAAACTTTATCAAATGAATATGTAGATCAAATTATAGCTCAAGACATCATTGTCTCAAGAAATATGGCATTTATATGCTTCTAAACATGTTGGAGCACCTCCTAATGGAACCCCTACCTATCTTGTATGAATTTCCATAAATAATTTTAAGCAAAGTGATGAGACTTGCAACTCTTTGCAGGTTTCTTAATTAGTTGGGCCGAAATTTTGGGTCAACACACCCCACCTAGGATTTTCATACTTTCCTATGTTGACTCGGGGTTGCACTGTGTCATGTGTATTGCACCTAGAGTGGTCATGAGGATGTCCTAGATGCCTTTGGCAATTCACCAAATTGCGCTTGAATGATAGGTGGTTTAAATATTGGAAATATTTGGTTAATATCGTATAACTCCAAATTGGAGTCCAATCTCCTTATAACTACCATTAATTAGATCCAAAATTACATTGTCTCTTTGGGATGGCTCTGCATATTCTCTAAGAGACAGGATTTGCATCAATATTTCACTCTATATTATACAATGGGATATCCTTGAAGACATTGTTTCTCTTGACACTAACAGTTGTAGCAGAGGGTGGTGGAGTGGAGGATACATGAAGAAAGTTAAGAATGATATTGCTTATGTTCTTGAAGTAGGGTGAATGCTCACACAGAGGCATTTTATTTCAACATAAACATGATGATTAGGAAGTGTTCTTGTGCTTTCTTGAAGCATATTCAAGGCATCATACAAACACATTTTATTCACACGTAAACATGATGGGAAGGAAGTGCTCTTGTTATTTTATTCTGAATTGTCTCTGTGCAATATAATAAAATTTGGATTTCATATAATTTATTGGTTAGTTGGATACATGGTCACCTCCTCACAAATTTGCGTCTACATAAGGGTTCATAGGCCTCAAGGGTTAGAATGAGGCTCTAATACCAAATGTCATAACCAACTCGCTAAAAACTGCATATATGAACATCTCATCATAGAAATAATCTAACCATCATTCTAAACACATTGAAAATCAATGCAATTTGAAACATGAAGGGGAATGTGATAGACGTTCCTAAAATTTGTAAGGAAAATGAATTTTAATCAAGGTGAATATGGAACGATCAAGCTCTAGTCACTCACTCTTGTCAACACCAACCAACTTAGGCAATGAAGTGTGGGGGACAACTCTCCTCTCAACCAACTTCTCAGTGAATACCACTAAGAACCCTCAAGCCCTCAATCAAGAACCTATGCCAACTTCTCATCCTCTATTAGTCTTGAATTCCAAACTGCAAATAAAATCCCTCAAGATCAAAATACTTCAAGAAAAATATCTCTGAACCACATTCTCAACATCTATTAAATATGCATTCTTCAATTATCTCAATGCAAAAATTCCCATGCATTGACTCAAATTTTCACCCAAAGAAATTCTCTTATCTTTACTTAAATATGCATCTTTTGTTAGGTTTACTTCATTTTCACTTATAACTTTTATTAATTTTTCTCTTAAATTCCATTTTATTTCTTCAATTATCTCAATGCAAAAATTCCCATGCATTGACTCAAATTTTCACCCAAAGAAATTCTCTTATCTTTACTTAAATATGCATCTTTTGTTAGGTTTACTTCATTTTCACTTATAACTTTTATTAATTTTTCTCTTAAATTCCATTTTATTTAGTTTGAGTTATTCTTTCTTTTTTCTCTCTTTATATAATTAGTGTATTTAATTATTATTATTTCCTTATCTATTTATTATTATTATTATTCCTACTATTTTTTTAATATATATTATTTTATTATAAAAAATTATATAATATAGGCGTTATATTAATTCAAGAAAACTAAAGAGAGAAAAAGTTTATCTACCATATTTTATATTAAAAAAACAAAATGTTAGAACATATCAATTAATTTCTAAAAAAACATCTTTAAGTCATATAAACTGAAATTGATGTAAGTGGGTGATAATTACAATCTAGTCTTTAAAGAGCCTTCTAATATGATTAAATGTGCTTAAAACCCTTGAAAAGAAACCATCATTTCAATGTTTTTTAAAATTTCCTAAATATACCTCAGAATAGTTTTTTAATTATCATCATAAAAATATATATAATAAAAAAAATTGTATAATTTCCTAAATATACCTCAAAATAGTTTTTAATTATTATCATAAAAATATATATAATAAAAAAAATTGTATAAAACAAAGTTTTGTTCTTATCGTCATTCTTAGGCTAGCATAGCATATATGTGTGAAGAGGACAGTTATCCCTCCTATCCTCCATGGGCATAAAGGTTTTGTTCTTATCGTCATTCTTAGGCTAGCATAGCATATATGTGTGAAGAGGACAGTTATCCCTCCTATCCTTCACGGGCATAAGCAACATGTGTGTTATAGGTGTTTTTATTATACATTTCCTATCATATGTTTTAGAGTCATTAAGTTTATTTTCTCAGTTTTGGGAGTGTATAGTTCATCTATTAAATATCATGATATATGTTTTAGGACTCATATAATCAACCATGTATATGCATATGTGTAATTTAACTCATTCCATATCACTAGTATGAAAATGAAGAAGACGAGCGAAGAAGACAACACAACCTACAAAGGTCCAGGGAGATAAGTGGCAAATCTCGCTCCTATGTCACTAGTTGTAATGCACTCTATTACGACAAAATTTGTCACCTGTGAAAGTGTAAAAGTCTCAAGTACCTATGTGATAACTTTGTGTAACTAAGAGGTTGGCTATTGGAACCTCACCAACTCTATTATGTACTTTAAGCTGACTTTCGTCTTGCTCAAGGGGGATTCCCTGTGGTAGGATTGTTGGAATTTTTTAGGGACCTAACCCTTCACGTAGATAGAATACTATATATTACTTGTAATAAAGGTTGACATTATTTAGTAAGGCCTATTTAATAAATGTGAATAAGTCAATGTAAGAAGACCTAATAAAATATTTTTCTTCTAGAAATATCTTCCTCTAGAACGTTCTTTAGAAGATAGAATTAGTATAAATAAGAGTAGAAGGTATGAGAAAGCTTGTATTGAGAACTATTGTAATATAGATTTGCTCTGCTGGAGGTTTCCCCCTCGAAGAGGCAAGTGAACATTGCTTTCTTTGAATAAAGGTATTATTTATGGTGTTGCTCTTCTCATATTTTGTTGTTCCATTGATATATGTTGAATATCCGTGTTTATGCATATTATATTACATCTGGTACCTTACAAGTGGTATCAGAGAACTTTCCTTGGAAAGAATTGTGGGTTAAATTTTTTTCAAGGTAGAGACATGTTTTGGCATCTTTAAACTATAGTGATATGTCGTTCAACACATAAATTTGCGGTCGGGGAATTATACATACATGAAATACAAGAGGTTTTTAATCTCACATTATTGGACACCCTTGTAACCCCTGTCAGTACCCCTTCGAGTGGTAGTGCATTATACAACACTTATTTATGGACTTGCTCTTCCAAGTACCTATGGTATATTGGGATCCCCCCTAAGTGTCCTGAAACCAACCATAGATCGATCACCTGACTGCCATAGTTCCACCAAGAACAACATTGGGGAAGATACTCTCTAGTACTTGGGTAATCAGGTAGTACGACTAAGGGTACGATCTAGCCTCCTTAGTTGGTGCCCCACGATATTGGGTCGAGTACTATTGTTTGAAACTACATGTATATCAAAGAGTTATAGCATAGGGAAAACCCTTATTTGTAGGAACCATGAAAACCCTAACCCTTGGGACAGAAATAAAACAGAAAAGAAACATACAATATCTATTGTCGTGTAACCTTTCTTCCTGCATTTTGGTTGCGAAATTACTACACATTTTTTCATGTTAAGAATTTGGGCATTTCGACACTTCAGTATTATTCAGATCAGAGTATAAAGTACGGATCATGCATGCACCCTTATTTGATACATATCTCATTGGATTCTCTTTTTCTCCCTGATTGTTGTGATACATATCAGTATTTACCTTTTTTGTGTCCCATGGACCCATACCCTTCCTGACACCCTTATTTCCCACTTGTGCCATTGGCTTCCTCTAGTTTCCCTGATCATAGTGGTATATATCACTTATCTGGTTTTTTATCTATGGACCCACCCCTCATTCCCTCATGGCTCCCACCCACCAAGAATAAACCAATCAGAAATCGAGCACTAACCTTACTGCCCTTTAGGCCAAAGTGCATAATGAAATTACTGTCAGTTATGTCAAAATGGACCACATCTAAGAACAACTCAATACCCAAATTGTTGAAGTCAAATCCACTCTCCACCAATTCATGACCAAATTTTAGGGCCCTTCCTCCTCATACCCACCTCTCTATACTGAAGGTGTCAACTCCAACCATCCTTTGCACTCTCATTCCAACTCCCTACCTCATGATCCTCATCTTCCCTGAGTCAAGGTGAACAAATTTTATGGCTCGAATCCACGAGCATGGGTTACTCAGATGGAACATTATTTCTCCCTCCGTGGAATTACTAATGAGTTTACCAAGCTTCGTTACAAAATTCTCTATTCGGATCTAGAACAATGGCAATGGTGTCAAAATGCATGCCAAGAGTATGTTGCTTGGACATAGTTTTTTATTGATTTGTATGAACGCTTTGACACAGACACCCACCATTTAATATGTCTAACCAAGTTGAAACAACCTAGCACAATGAAATATTTTATCACTTCCTTTGAGCACTTGAATTTTCAAATGGATGGCATGAAAAATTCCTTCTTTCGTGAATGATTTATCAATGGCCTCAAGGATGAAATCCAAGCCCAGATCATCATGGCTCGCCCCCAGACTTGGTTGGAAGAAACTAAAAGTGCCAAGGAGGCACAATAGGTCATCTTGGCCCAAAGTAGAAAACTCACTTTTGTTCCCCGCCCAAAACCCACCACACCTACTCCTTAGGCCCCTCCTCTCAAGGTCCAAAAATTAACATGGGAAGAAATGGATGAATGCCAACTCAAGGGCCTTTGCTACAATTGTGATGATAAATACTTTCCTGGGCACAATTGTAAAGAACAAAAACTTTTTATGTCCATTTCTGAGGATGTTTCTTTCAATAAATGAGAAACACTTCCACACTAAACATAGCAGAAGAGAAGAATAATTTAATCAAGAATGAAAATGACAAAGCAATCACACAATACACAAAGATTTTACCCTAGAAACCCAAATCGGGAAAACCAACATTCCTTGAGGGTTATGCTCTCTTGTTTTCTTATTCAATCTGAATAAAAGGTTACATGTCTAGCCTTGGTCCACACGTAAGACACAATCGGCATCATATCCTCTTTCCTGTGCAACAACAACATTGTAGTCAATCTGGCTTACATCCATAAGAATATTCTCTTGATAGTTGTCCAGTGCTCCTTTCCAAGTGTCGACATGTACCTTCTCAACACTCCCACTGCATGGGAAATGTCTGGTTGAGTGAAAACCATCATATACATTAGACTACCAACAACACTTTCATAGGGAACATGTGCCATGTCCTCTATTTCTTCCTATGTCTTTGGACACTATTCAACAATTAACCTTACTCCCACAGGAATAGACACCTTCAATAGTTTGCAATCCTGCATGTTTAGCCGTTTCAGAATTGTTTCAATATACTTCGTCTGATTCAACCAGAGCTTTATAGTGGCTCGATCTCTCTTAATCTCCATTCCTAGAATGACGTTATTTGCATCAATATCCTTCATATCGCACTTGGAGGATAGTTACTTATTCACCTCCTTTATTGCATCCATGTTGTTTCCAATCAGCAACATGTCATCGACATAAAAATCTACATATATGAAACGCCCACCTTCTTCCTTGGAATATATGCAATGATCAACTTTGATTCTCACAAATCCCAAACTAAGGATGTATGTGTCGAACTTATGGTACCACATCCTTGGTGATTTCTTTAGACCGTAAAGGGATCTTTTCAGTTTACACACCAACTCCTACTTTCCCTTTACTACAAATCCTTCAGGATGTTTCATGTATATTTCTTCTTCTGCATCCCCATGTAGGAACGTTTTCTTTACATCCATATGTTTTATTTCCAGATCAAAAGTTGCATCCAAAGAAGTTAGTACTCTAATGGAAGTTAATTTTTCAACAGGGGAAAAAATCTCACCGAAGTCGACTCCCTCCACTTAGGAATAACCTTTCGCTACCAGTCGAGCTTTGAACTTCTCGACTTGTCCTGCGACATTGATCTTCTTCTTGAATACCCATTTGCTATTGATGGGCTTTCTTCCACTAGGTAACTTGACTAAATACCATGTCTTATTCTTGTGTAAGGATTCCATCTCTTCAACCATGGTGTCCTTCCAGAGTTTACCCTCTGCCGAGTCAACTTCCTCACTGACAGACTTGGGATGATTGTCGATGGAAGTTAACACGAATGTGGAACAGAATTTGGGCAAACTATACCTTTTGACTGGTTTTCTTACTATTTCTGACCTCCTTACCACCGGAGTTTGTTGTTCCACCTCTTCCTCATATTCATTCGACTCATATTAATCATCTTCTTCATTCCTCAGTTCAAATCACATCGTCTCAGGATTATTCTTGGTCTGAACAATTTCTTCAGGCTCAGACTTACCTCTAACTTCTATAAAGACCACATATCGACTATACACTATTCTCCTTGATGCAATATCCCAGAGATTATATCCCTTCATTCCTTCTTTATATCCAATGAAAACACATATGATTGCCTTCTTGTCTAGCTTGTTCCTCTTTTCCTTTGGAACATGCAAAAATGCATCACAACAAAATACTTTGAGATGTGCAAACAAAGGCTTCTTACCTGACCATACCTCATGTGGAGTCATGTCGACTAGCTTTGATGAAGGAGACATATTCACAAGATATCTTGTAGTGTCAACTGCCTCTGCCAAGAATTCTTGTGCTAGCCAAGCACCATTGAGCATGCTCCTTGCCTTATCCATCAACATTATGTTCATTCTCTCGGCAACTCCATTTTATTGTGGGGTATATGGTGTGGTATTTTTGAGTGCTATGCCACACTACTTATAGAACTGATCAAATTTTTTTCCACAGAATTCACCACCATTGTCAGTTCTCTGCACCTTAATCTTCTTATCTGTCTGGTTTTCTACCAAAGATTTAAACTCTTTTAATTTCTCGAAAACCTCTTATTTCTTCCTCGGGAAATATGTCCATATCTTCTTGGAAAAATCATCTATGAAGGAGGCATAATACAAGGATCCACCAAGTGAAGGAACTATAACCGGGCGAAACACATCACTATGAACCAATTCTAGAATCCCATTTTCCCTTGTCACTCCAGATGGGAACCTCACCCAACTTTGTTTTCCATATATGCAATGTTCACAAAAGTCGACTTCTAAACCACATTCAGGAAAACCTTCAACCATACATGTGTTGTTCATAGCTCAAAGTCATTTTTCTCCAACGTGTCCCATCCTCTCGCGCCATAGTCTGGTCAGTCGATTTTATCATGTCTTGTCGAGTCAGTTTGTATTGACTCAGCCCGAGTCGATTCGATTTTAGTCGAAGTCGAGTCGACTTCAAGATTAACGATGTTGTTGAATCCAGTCAAGTTGACATTCCCTAACATATTGTATATAGTTCCAATCCAAACTCCTTTCATTAATACCATCATACCTCTAACCATAGTGCACGAATCCTTTTGAAACAAAGTGTGTACTCCAACATCACTCATCTTACTGGCAGATATCAGATTTCTTGCTAAACTGAGAATGTGTAACACACTTGGAAGGGTTTATTTCCTCCCATCCTGTAGTATCAGTCAAAATTTTCTTCTTCCGACAATTTTGGTTATCGATTTGTCCCCCAAGAACACAACACCTCCATCATATCATTCATACTCGCATAAGCATCCTCTATGTAGTGTCATATGATATGATGATCCCGAGTCAATCAACCAAACACCTTGATCTAATTTTGTACTAGTCAACACCAGGTACACATCACCTCCCTTATCTAGGGTCGTCGTTCTCTCAGTTGATTGCTTCTTGTCAGATCCTGTACTGACTTCCATTGCCCTCAACTTACAATCCTTTTCTAATGCTTAGATTTGCCACATTTCCAACATCTTCTTGTCGACTAAACCGAGGATTTATATCTACCAGTCGACCTCTCACAACAATCCTTTATGTCTTTCAACCGATCGACCTCTCACAACTAAAGCATCTTTGGTCGATCCTTCCATGTTCTTTCTTCTCATTTATTTTGACAGCGGAGAAGCAACCACGTCTTCTAGAACTAGTGTGGTTGTATTACTCCCTATAGACATGGCTAAGATATCCCAAGAGTCATGCAAAGAACATAATAGGATTATACACTTCTCCTCCAGTGATTTTAATATCCCAGGACGATAGCTGGCTTAAAATGGTGTTAAATGCATTTAAATGCTCAGTCGTCGAACTGTCATCACTCATTCTTAAAAGATACAATTTATTTCTAATAAACAACTTATTTACCAGATATTTCGGCTGGTATAAGATTCCCAACTTGTCCCAAAGTTTCTTGGCCGAATATTTACCTAAGACATTTAGCAGTACCGAATCTGCAAGACAAAGTCGAATCATACTTCTTGCTCTTCTTTCGAGTTTCTCCCATTATTCTGTCAACATGCATGTCGGTTGGGTACCTGGACAAACCATTTTCCATTGTTCTTGATCTACAAGAAGATATTCCATTTTAATATTCCAAAGCTCAAAATCATGGCCATTGAATTTTTCTATCTCTATTCTTGCACTGCTCACCATTCTTTACTACAATCTTTAACACGACTTATGACTTACAACTCTTATTGTACCTAGGTTTTAGTTCTCAGATTCAAGATTGGTAAATCAAGATCTGATACACACATCAAAGCATAAAACAACTCTAATACCACTTGTCAGAAAATGAGAAACACTTCCACATTAAACCTAGCAGAAGAGAAGAAGAATTTAATCAAGAACGAAAATTACAAAGCAATCACATAGTACACAGATATTTTACCCTGGAAACCCAAACTGGGAAAACCAACATTCCTTGAGTGTTCTTCTCTCTTGTTGTCTTATTCAATTTGAATAAAGGTTACATGTCTAACCTTGGTCCACACCTAAGACACAATCGACATCATACCCTCTTTTCTGTGAAAGAACAACCCTATAACCAATTCAACTTACATCTGTATGACCAACAACCTACATCTAAAGATTGCTCTAAAGACTGGCTATCCTACCATTCATTGATTATCATTAGCCTTTACAACCTTACAACATGCCTATTTATAGGCTTTACAACATGAAAAACTCTAAATATGTGGTGCCCAAAAATGGTTACATATCCATGCAAATCATTGGCTACAAATCCCGCAAATCTCAGGATTTTGTTACATTTGACTCTAAGTTGAATTACCAGTCGACCTTCATTCGGTCTTCAGTCGGTCGCCACATGCCCACCTGTCGACCTCTTGTTGGTTGACCTCTTTGACTTGTCATCGATTCCTTTACCCTATCGAACCACCTCGAACTTCGACTTAGAATTTACCCGATTGGATAACCTTGACCTTCGACCTATTGTCGATCTACCTCGACTTTTGATCTTCAGTCGATTCACCTCGACTATAATTTCAATGTAAAGAATATAAAAATCCAATAGTTTCTGATGAAGAGGTTGAGGCCTCTCCTGAAGCAAAGCTACCCAAAATAGATGATCCTATGCCGCCCTCCAATCCTCCTGAAGTTGAACCACTAATTTCATTGAATTCTCTCATTGGTTTTTCTACTCCCCAAACCTCAAATTGATTGGTTACATTAAGCACAGGAAAGTCATCATCCTAGTTGAAAGTGGCAGCACTCATAATTTCATTCATCATCACCTTGCTCAAGAAGTCGATTGTTATATTCGTTTTGTCAAAAAATTTCAAATCATGATTTCCAATGGTGGTTCCATGAAATGTGGAGGGCGTTGTGAAAATGTGCACCTACAAATTGGTCAGTATAACCTGAAATCTCACATGTTTTCTATTAACATGGGTGGATGTGACATTATGCTTAGTGATAAATGGTTACGCACTCTTGGCCCTGTCACCAAGGATTTTAAGTAATTAACCAATCAATTCCAACATGAAGGACAACAATATAAATTCCAAGGCATTACAACAGGGTCTTCAAAGATAATCAGTTCCCGCCACATAGAAATTTTACTAAAAAAATGTCATTCTAGCATCATTACCCAACTCCATTCCATTCAAGCAATTGAGACACCCTCGGTACACCCTGACCTTCTGTTAAATTTTTAATTAAAATGAAGTACCAAGGCAAGTGTTTCTCTTCCCTAGGCGCCTAAGGGGAGAAATTGCCGAATGTGGGTCTTAGTCAAATTAATTTGTGAGATGCAAATTAAAAGATAACTTTATGATTAAAGTGAGGATGAGTGAAGAGACACCAAATCTCAGCCACCCATCTGATTTAATCTCAACCGTTAGATTAGAAAACTCCTCACCTTCCCTCATGAGGTTGATTAAGGAAAATGGGCGCACCCATTCTTGGGGTTGAAGAAATCTTGGTGAGAGGCCAAGAGGCTTTTTGGTGAGATGCCAAGAGCAAGAGAAAGTTGATGCAGTAGCAGTCTTGTTGAGAGAGCAAGAGACTCTTGGTGAGATGCCAAGAGCAAGGGAGCTGAAGCATTCTTGTTGAGAGAACAAGAGAGAGCAAGAGAGAGGTCGAGTTGAAGAAAAAGAGACAGCAGCAACAATTTCTGGGAGCATTGGCATGCATTCCAAGGTTGTCGAATAACATTGAGTGGCACAGAAATTGAATCTTAGCATAGTTTTGGCACGAATTTCGTGACAGTCCATACAACATTAATTGTCGTACAGTTGTACGAACTTCTGGTTCAGAAATTGAGGAGCAAAGCTACAGGAATGTCCAGATAAGTTTGTGTAAATATCTGAAGATGAAAATGTTGTAAAATAATTTCTCAGAAGCTCATAAATAATACAAAGCCCTCTCTAATTGGTTTTCCCCCTGTGGGTTTTTCCAGGGTCGAAGTTAGACCGAATATATTTGTGTCTATATTTTCTGAGTTTTGCATATTGCTGATATTTTATTTATGCGTTGAAAACGATGTTCATAATCCTCATGTTTCAGTTCTGAAATTTATTTCTGTTAAGTTTTTTTTATATGCTGAAACACCAGGTTGTAGCTTATGATGAAACACCAGGCTATAGCATATGCTGAAACACCTGAGTATATGCTGAAACACCAGGCTGAGTATATGTTGAAACACCAGGTTGTAGCTTATGCTGAAACACCAGGCTGTAGCTTATGCTGAAACACCAGGCTGTAGTATATGTTGAAACACAGTGCTGAGTTATATGTTGAAACACCAGGCTGTAACATATGCTGAAACAGTGTTGAAACTGAGTTTGACATTTAAATTTGACTGAAAAATCAGCGAGACTGAAACTGGGTTGGGATTTTGAAAATATTAACATGGTATCAGAGTTGAGTTGAAGAGAAGCAGAAATTTCAGCAAACAGAAAATAGGGACAACAATCACTTCATAGGGCAGATTTTTGAATTTGTGATTTTTAGTAGAAAGAGGGTCATGGCTACTGGTTTGAGGGTTGAAGACAGACTTGATGGGGCAGCAAATTTTGGTGCTTGGAAGGAGAGGATGATCTTGCTTTTGCAAGAGAACAAGTTGTGGGACATTGTGGAGAATACCACTACTCATCCGAAACGTTGTGGGACATTGTGAGAATACCACTACTCATCCCGTGGTGGTTTCATCGATGCTACTCTTCTTGCAACTTATAATAAGAAGAGTATCAAGGCTAAGAGATTTATTCTTGATGCCATCAATGATCATTTGATTCCTCACATGACGGGAAGCATTACATGCCTATGATATGTGGGATTCTTTGACTAAATTGTACCAGAACAGTACAAATGAGAACCTAAGATGGTTTTGAGGGAAAACGAAGAACATAAAATGACTACATTGAAAATGGTCACATACCCATTTAGGGGATTGACTCTGTGAGGGATGAGCCCCTTGAGTCAGCTTCATAGTTGACAAGGATCTTGTGAGAACAACATTGAAAGGAGTTTCCAAACAACGGGTTGTTTTTGTGGAGGGCATTGCTGCTAGGGAGAAGCTTTGGCTGGGGAACGCCTTGGGATGACTTTGTTCGGGAGGAGACCCGGAGAGTTTATGTGCATGGTAGTTCATCTGCTGGTCATGAGGAGGAGAATGGCTCTTGCTACCACTAGCAAGTGAAGAAATTCAAAAGGGTCCAAAGGAGGACATTCAAGGGGTGAAGGGGAAGAAATATATGAGCAAAAGTCAAGTGCTTTGTTGGCCATAAGTTTGGGCACTATGCGGAACAGTGTCCAAACAGGAAGAAGAAACAAACAACAACTTAAGGGAAGAGTTTTCCACCAAGCTTGATAAGGAATTTTCCTTGATTGCATTAAAATTAACTCCTCTAGGACCACTACCTGACTTGGTATATTGACAAGGGTGCCTCTCGCCATATGACAAAAATTCGTGAGCACTTGACAGATCTTTCACAGTGTGGAGATGAAAAGGTAGTTCTTGGAGACGTGACCGAGTCAAGGTGGTCATTGTGGGATCAGATTGATTCGAGGGAGTCTTTGCCTCCTATGACTTTCTAACAGAGGTTCTTTGCGTTCCTAGCTCAAGAAGAACTTAGTGTCAGCTTTACTATCGAGGAGAAGGGCTATGAGGTCTTGTTCCGTGGATGGGCGTGCTTCTTTTCCTCAGAGGGTCTAGCATCACCCAAAGTGATTGGGTACTAGACATGAGAGGTTGTACAACTTTTTGTTCCAGCCAGTGAGAGAATTATTCCATTCTACCAAAAACAATGATCTATGTGAGATATGGTACAAGAGGATGGCACATATTTGCAATTCATGGGCTTCGGCGAAGTTCCGAGGAGGATGGTGATGGGATTTCTAGATTTCAGTTCAGAGCACCCATGAGTTGTGCAAGGTACCTGGGAAAGTACACCAAGACCGGTTTTCCGAGAAGTGACAAGAGAGCAAGAGGATACTTGGATCTTATACATCTGGGACATGTGACCGGCTGTCTTCGGCATCGCTGATCGGATCCTATAATATGTTATATCTATTGATGACTTCTTCCGGAAGTCCCGATTTTCTCTCATGAAGACCAAAGGACAGGCTTCAATCGGTTCCAAGAGTTCAAAAATCTCTTGTGGAGAACTTCGACAGGAAGAAAATCGTGTAGTCCCGGAGATCTGGATAATGGGGGTGAGTATAATGGTTCCCCAAGGAGTTTATGATTGCAGAGGGCATCAGGAGGGAGTTGACTGCTCCTTACAACCCAGAATGGGTTGCTGAGGAAGAACAGGGCCATTGTTGGGGCTGACAGAGCCATGCTACATGATCAGTGGGTTACACTATTTCTGCGGTATCGAGGCATGCTACACTACGCTTTGATCCGCAATGTGAGTTCTCACAAGGTTGTGGGGAGCATGACTCTTAAAGAGGCTTTCTCTGGGAAGAATCATGAGGTTGTACACTTTAGGATTTTCGGGTGTCTAACTTCTTCACATGTCCCTTCAGAGAAGAAGAAAAAGATGCATCATGGCGCAGAGAGGGATTCTTGTTAAGTACAAAGGAGACTTCAAAGGCTTTCCCAGATTTACCTTCCCTTCCCTGAGGAAGACCTGCCTTGAGGAGGGATCTCAGATTTGAGGAGGACGGAGCCTTTAGGGAGGTCTAGAGGGATAGAGAGGTGATCAATCTTCATCTCAGATTCAGGCGAGCCCACAACAGACTACAGTGAAACAGATTTCAGGGCCACAAGGACAGGCCACAGAGTTCGTGTTCAGTGTGCCACCGATCCACTGTGTTTCAGATCGTAATTTCGGTATTCAATACTAGATCATTGTCTTCTGTATTGGGGTTGAGCAGGAGAGTCCCTCCACAGACACTACTCGGGGAGAGGAGGAAGCCCCAAGCGGTCGCAGGATTACTCTTTGAGGGATGCACAGGTTTCAAAGGGGAATCCCAAGCAGCAGTGAGAGTAAACCTCCCGAGAGGTTTCGCAGCTACATCACGATGGTGAGAAATATTCAGGAGTCCGAGCCTTCCACTTTGAGGAGGCCACTAGTAGACAGTATAGGAGATGTCAAGGATGGAAGAGTACAATTCCATCATGAAGAACGATGTCCGGGAAGTTGTTCCTAGAAAGGACCAGAAGGGAAGCCTATGGTGACTTCCAAGTGGCTCTACAAGCCAAAGCATGCTGCGCATGGCATTGAGAAGTACAAAGCCCGCTTTGTGGCTCAGGGGTTTTAAAAGGTTGAGGGATTCGACTATGATGATACCTTTGCGCCGGTTGTTCGATACACTCCGATCAGGGCAGTGATCTCCATTGGGTGCCAGTAGATAGGTTGCAAATCCACCGTGATGGATGTGAAGACCGCATTTCCAATGGTCTTATGAGGAGGAGGTGCATACATTGAGCATCCATTGGCCTTTGAGGTGCATGGGAGAGAGTCTCACAAAAAGGCATCAAGAAGGCATTGTACGGAAGGAAACAAGCCCTGTGAGTTTGGTATTCGAGGGATAGATGCCTATTTGCAAATAGCTGGTTTTGAGAAGAGTGATACGGATCCCAACCTTTTCCATTATGGTTGAGGATCCCCTCATTCTTCTTCTATATGTGGATGACCTTTATTACAGGGGCAGAGAGACACATCAACAACTGCAAGGAGAGCCTTGCTTCAGTAGAGTTCGAGATGATAGACGTTGGACCGATGCATTACTTTTGGGATTGGAGGTTTGGTAAAGACCATGGGATATTTTCCTTGGGAAATGTAAGTATCCAGTGGAGAACCTAAAGGGATTTTGGATGGAGGACTACAAAACTATGACTACTCCCACGATTACAAACCTCAAGAAATTTAACACCTCTGAGTCAGAGAAGGTAAATCCTACCATCTACAAACAATTAATTGAATGCTTGATGTATTTGACTAATACTAGGCCTGATATTTGTTTTGTTGTCAATACTCACCGGCCCATGGTGGAGCCGAGGAGAGTGCACCGGGTGGAAACAAAACATGTTCTCAAGTATCTTTGTGGTATAGGTATATTTTGGTCTGGACTATCATAGAGGATGGAGTTCGTCTGGTTGGCTATGGCTGCACTCGACAAGGTGATGTGTCGCTGACATGAAAAGCACTTCAGGGTGTCGCTTTGGATTGGGATCAGCAATGGTGTCTTGTCTACCGGCGTAAGTCAGTGGCTTTGAGTTCTAGAGAGGCTAAGTATATGGTATAATAAGCTAGCTGTGAGGCCCTTTGGCTGCGCAAGATGCTGATTGGATTGTTCGGGGTGCAGCTGAGGCCTACCGTGGATTTTCTCTCGCGGATAATCGTGAGTTGCATTAAACTCTCGAGAATCCAGTTTTTCATGACCGCCCATGATATCGATATTTGGTATCACTTCATCCATGACTATGTTCAGAGAGGAGTTGTGAGCTACAAGACATATTCTCCACCGGGAGATGAGCAGGTTGCATACATACTCATCAAGGCATTGAACATGGGCAAGATTGTATTTTTCAGGGACAAGCTAGGAGGGTGAGTAAGACTTTCCCCAGATGAGGAGTGTTAAATTTTAATTAAAATGAAGTACTCAAGGCAAGTGTTTCTCTTCCCCAGTTTACTTAAGGAGAAATTGCCGAAAATGGGTCTTAGTCAAATTTAATTTTGTGATGCAAATTAAAAGATAACTTTATGATTAAAGTGAGGATGAGAAGAGACACTCAAATCTCAAATGCACCCATCTGATCTATTCTCAACCGTTAGATTAGAAACTCCTCACCTTCCCTCAAGAAGTTGATTTAAGGCAAATGGGCGCATCCATTCTTGGGGTTGAAGAAATCTTGGTGAGAGGTCAAGAGGTTTTTGGTGAGATGCCAAGAGCAAGAGAAAGTTGATGCAGCAGCAAAATTCTGTTGGAGAGAAAGAGACTTCGGGTGATGCTAAGAGCAGGAGGCTTCTAAGATTCTTGTTGAGAGAACAAGAGAGAAAAGAGAGAGGTCGAGATGGAGAAAAGAGACAAAGAAGCTATCAATTTTGGGAGCATTGGTACATTCCAAGGTTGTCAATAACATTGAGGGCATTTAAATTGAATCTTGAAGCAGAAGTTTTGGCACTTAATTTCATGTGACCAGACATTAATTGTCGTGATACTTGTACCGTAATTTCCTCGTTCAAAATTGAGGGTAAAAGCTGCCAGAAATGTCCTTATAAGTTTTTGTGTATATATCATATCACTTATCCGAAGATGAAAATGCCGTGGAAAATAATTTTAAGCTTCCATGCAATACAAAGCTCCTCTTCTAACTCCGGGTTTTCCCTGTGGCTTTTCCTGTGGTCGGCTAGACCGGCCATCTTCAGGTTTATATTTTCCTAGTTTTGTATATTGCTGATATTTTATTTTGCATTGAAAATCCATGTTCGTAATCATGTTTCAGCTCAAATTTATTTTTGTTAAGTTTATATGTCAAACACCAAATAGCTTATGCTAAAATACTCAAAGTTGTAGCATATACGTAAACATCACTGTGGAGAGCATGTCAAACACTCAGTCGAGATATGCTGAAACACTAAAGTTGCTTATACTGAAACACTGTGTCAGAAGCTTACGTTGAAACACTGTGTCAGTAGTATATACAAACACAAGCTATCAGAAGTTATAAGGCCGAAACACTTCCAAATAACATATACAAACAACAGTGCTGAAACTGATTTGGCATTTAAATTTGACTGAAAAAAAAAAATCAGCGAGACTAAAACTCGGTTGGGATTTTGAAAAAATATTACCACCTTCAAGCGATCCTTTCCCGCCATCCCACTATTTTCCAAACTCCCCAGGGCCTTCTACACTCCTGTGGAGACCATGACCATTCCATTCCTTTAATCCTGGGTAGTCTTCCTCCCAATTTTCTCCCTTATCATCATCCCCTTGATCAAAAAAATGAAATTGAGAGAATTGTCGAAGAATTGTTAGAAGCAAGTGTTATCCATACCAATACCAACCCCTATTCTTCCCCTATTGTCATATTCCTCAAGAAGGAAGGCACTCAGCGCATGTGTCATGATTTTCGTGCCCTTAACAAACTTACCATCAAGGATAGATTTCCCATTCATGTCAAAGATGACCTTCTGGATGAACTCACTGGGGATCAATACTTTACCAAACTTGACTTACGTTCGAGCTACCACCAGATACGTATGAAAGAGTAAGACATCCCCAAGACTCCATTCCGAACTCATGAGGGCCACTATGAGTTCTTGGCCATGCCCTTCAGTCTTTGTAATGCCTCTTCCACTTTTCAAAGTCTCATGAATCATGTCTTTCATCCTTTCCTCCATCACTTTGTGTTATTTTTCTTTGATGATATTCTCATCTATATTAAAACATGGCCAACTCATCTCACCCATGTAGATCAATTTCTCCATCTCCTCTCCAAGCACCAACTTTCCCTCAAACAGTCTAAATGTTCTTTTGGTGCCTTTGAAGTTGAGTACTTGGGTCATATTGTTGGAAATGATGGTGTAAGGGTGGATTCCAAGAAAATTGAAGCTATGCAAAATTGGCCTCACCCTAAAACTCTTAAAACTCTTGGCAGTTTCCTCGATTTAAAGGGCTATTATCGCAAGTTTGTTCAGAATTATGGAAAAATTGTGGTTCCTCTCACAGTTCTGCTTAAAAATAATGTTTTCAGTTGGACTCTAGCAACTGACCAATCCTTCCAAACCTTGAAAGAAGCTATGTGCACTACCTCTGTACTAGCCCCACCTGAATTCACCAAGACCTTTGTTCTAGAATGTGATGCATCCAAGAGAGGAATGAGGGCAGTCCTTATGCAAGATGGACGACCTATGGATTTCCTCAGCAAATAGTTGTCGGATTGACATTTGGACCTATCGATTTATGAAAAGGAAATGTTGGCTATTTTGCATGCAATGGATCTCTGGCGCCCTTATCTATTGGGACAACGCTTCCAAATTAAAATGGATCATCAAAGACTCAGGTACTTCCTGGAACAACAAATTTCATCCTTGGAGCAACAAAAATGGGTGACCAAGCTGTTTGGATATGATTATGAGATTGTTTACAAGAAGGGTAAAGAAAATGTGGTGGATGATGCTCTTTCCAAGAAATATGAAGACGAAGGGTTCATATTTTCCTCTCATTCATTGTAGCAGACTAGCTTTAGTTTGTTCGATAGGAATGGTTTTAAGACCCCAAAATTTTCAGCCTAATCCAAAAAATTCAACAGGATCCACAAGTTGCTCCAGGGTACTCTTGGCACAATGAAGAGTTTCACTATAAAGGTTGCTTCTATTTAAGCAAACAGATGACCCTTAAACCCAAAGTGATCTATGAGTTTCATGCTTCACTTGCAGCGGGCCATTCAGGTTTTACCAAAACTTATGAATGGGTAAAACGAACTTTCTTTTGGGATGATATGAAACAAGACATGTTCACATTTGTGGCCAAATGTGATACATGTCAATGCAATAAGGGAGATATTGTCAAACCTCCTCGTACACTCCAACCACTTCCAATTCCACTTACTATTTGGATGAATATTTCCATGGATTTCATTGTTGGCTTACCCAAATCAAGCAATAAGTCATTCATCATGGTGGTAGTGGATCGTCTTTCCAAATATACTCATTTATGTTCTCTTCAACACCCATTCACAACATCCACAGTGGCTCAATTTTTTATGGATAATATATTCAAGCTCCATGGAATTCCTCATTCTATTTTTTTTTACCGTGATCCCACTTTTACTATCAATTTCTGGCAAGAACTATACGAACTATTCAGGATCTAGGGAGCTCAATTGCATCTCAGCACAACTTATCATCCTCAAAATGATGGCCAATTGTAAGTGGCCAACAAATGCTTAGAAACATATTTGAGGAGTTTTGCATCTAACAGACAACTTCAATGGGTTTAGTGGTTACCCCTAGATGAATGGTGGTACAACACCTCTTATCATACTGCCACTCACATGACTCCTTTTGAAGCAGTCTATGGATATAATCCACCATTGATTCTCCCATAAATGCCAAGTGTCTCCAAGGTTCAGGAGGTTGACCGCAATCTTACAGTCTACATGAACATTCTCCATACTCTCAAAGACAATTTGGTAATGGATCAAAATTGCATGAAGGAGTAGGTAGATCAAGGTTGAACATTCTGAATGTTAATTTGTTGAAGGGGATTAGGTGTTTCTCCACATCCAACCATACAAGAAGACTTCACCCAAATCCCAACAGTGTCATAAAATTGCACCAAAATTTTATGGTCCTTATACTATTACCAAACGCATGGGGTCAATGGCCTATCATTTATATTTTCCCAATCACTCCAAGATACATCATGTTTTTCATGTCTCCTTCCCGAAGAAAATGATTGGAACCAAATGCCACACCCAGACCAAGCTACCAGAGTTGGATGAAGAAGGTTCCATTGGTTGCATCCACAAGCCATATTGGAAAATAGAGAGCGTTGTCTCCGTCAATGGACCATCAAGGAAGTTTGTGTTCACTAGAAGGATACTCCACTAGAAGATGCCAACTAGGAACCAACTACCATTATGCAGCAGTTTCCTCATCTTAAGCCTTGAGGACAAGGCTCTTTTTCAAGGGGGAGGGAATTTTAGGAACCTAACCCCTCACATAGATAGAATAATGTATTTTCCATGTAATAAAGGCCAACATTAGTTAGTAAGGCCTATTTAATAAATGTGAACAAGTCAATGCAAGAAGGCCTAATAGAATCTTTTACTTCTAGAAAGATCTTCCTCTAGAATGTTCTTTAAAAGATAGAATTTGTATAAATAAGAGTAGGGGGTATGAGAAATCTTGTCTTGAGAATTATTGTAATAAAGATCTGCTCTATTGGAGATTGCCCCCTCGAAGAGGCAAGTGAACATTGCTTTCTTTGAATAAAGGTTTTATTTCTGGTGTTGCTTTTCTCATATTTTGTTGTTCCATTGATATCTGTAGAATATTCATGTTTTTTCATATTATATTACATATGACACCTTACAGAATTATACGCTATGGAGTGCAAAGGTGATATGAAGAGTAAATTCCAACAAAACAAGGTTGTGAAAAATCTAAGGAAATATAGTGGATGGTAGAGTGAATATTAGTGTCTTATTTATTGGGTGCATGCGGTCAAGAAAAGCTCAAATAAGAGGTTGTATTAAAGGTGGAAAGAGGACAACATGGATGAAATGTACAAGTTGGTTGATCTCTGTCCTTGATGTCCCAAATTGTAGAAATATGTCTAAATATGTCACAAAGGTAGATAACGTCCAACATCCATGAAGGTTATTTCTATCAGGGATAGTGTATACGTACACTTATCTTAAGTAGAGAGTGATGTAATCTATAAGCAATACTCAATTGACAAAAAAAAATAAAAATGGAATGTGTATACCAAGTCCTACTCCATGAACATATGCCTAATATAATTCAATGAAAATGTAATAGCAATAAAGATATACAAGATAACCTCACCTCAAGATAATTGTGTAGATCCTCCAAGCACATCCAATTGATATTAAATTCTCCAAGAGAGGGAATTATCCTAAATCTAACATGCAAATGAAGGAGAGAACAAATCCTTATATAGGTTTGAGCTCAACTCCTCTTACATTAAAAAAACAATTGTTTAATAATTGGTCAAGTCATATTGTAAGGTAGCGGCCCATAAAGAAGTTTAAATATACAAATTTTCCACTTGTGCCATGGTACCCCATCCACAATTAAAAATGGCAGTTGAATGAAAAAATAGATCCAAGCATAGTTCATAGCGTAGATGAAAGTGGCTCCATTAACATATGTCAAAGGATTGAAAGTTTATCCTAGTACACCTACTATAAACCAAGGTTATAATGAAATAAGATCATGTATGACTATTAGGTTAGTCTAATCATGAACAACATCATCCAATGATATACCATAGCACCAAATAACATCTCACATCTATCAACCAAGGCGTCAAGAAAAACCACAAACTCCTAACCCCAAAGCTCCATCAACCAAGCTATGCCACCATGAAGAGAAAACCAAGTACCAAGACAATCCACCACAAGGAGAAATGAGACTCCTAAATCAAGCAACACCATCTTCAATTCAAACGAATACCTCGTGAAAGTATCATCCTAAAAAATTCCGAAATGTGTGATGGTGTTATGCAATATCAATGGTAACACAACCCACCTAGGGTTTTTCATACTTTCCTATGTTGACACAGGGTTGCACTAGGTCATGTGTATTGCACCCAGAATGGTCGTGAGGATATCCTCAACGCCTCTAGCAACTCACCAAATTGCACCCAAATGACAGGTGGTCTGAACATTGGAAAGATTCACTTAATATCGTATAACTCCAAATCATAGTTTAGTCTCTTATAACTACCACCAATTAGATCCCAAAATACAATGTATTCTTGGGATCGCTCCACATATGCTCTAAGAGACCAAGGGTGAATGAATCTTGCACTCTAGATGATACAAAGGATATCCTCAAAGACTTTGTTTCCCTTGACTTGTCGTAGAGGGTGGTGAAGTGGAGAATTCAAGAAGAAAGTTAAGAATGATATTTCTTATGTTCTTAAGTGGGGTGAACACATCACACAAAAGCATTTTATTCCCACATAAACGTGATGGGTAGAAAGTGCTCTTGTTCTTTCTTAAAGTAGGTGAACACATCACATAGATGCATTTTATTCACACATAAATTGGATGGGTGTAACATCCCCACTATAATCCCCAATTTAATTAATGCTTATGTAGATATAATGTGTGGCTACGACCAAAGCAATGTAATATGCAAATTGTATTTATGAATGTTAATAATAAAATGTGATGCCATCTATTAAGGGGACATGGATAGAGATGGGGGATGAATTAATCCACAAGAGAGGGGAGGTTCTAGGAGAATGGCCAAGAGGGGTCCAAGGGGGAATTACCCATGTATATTAATTCAACCCATTTTTTCCCCTAAAATTGTTATTTGTATATGAACCTTCTAATTTTTTATTGAGTGTTCCCAAATCCAATCATTGAATACATGTAAGAGGGTGGGTGTGAATAGTCACATCCCAAATTTATTGGGCACATGGGGGTTGAGTAAAATCAACTTGGGGAGGGATTATGTAAAAAAATGCATGAAACTGTAGCGCTCTGCAACGCCTCCATCGCACTCACTACTTGCACTAACACACCTGCTCCATGCCTGCAAATTGAATCTATCTGGTAAAGGCACTACGCGACGACTGACCAGTCAGGATGAGTCTAGAAGAGGGGGGGCAACCCCCCTCATATAGAAATATTACGGCCAATGACAGGGAGGGAACCCTTGCCAAAAGACCCACCTTCGAACCGCCACCACATATTCGAGATCATCTTCTCACACAGGAACAACGGCTAAGGAAATAAATGGACGTAGAACCCAGTACGTCGCATCCAAAAGCTTCTCGGGGGTGGGAACCAGGCAAGTGTATCCCGAAAACGAAAAAACCTCCCCGCTATCTTATAATCTCAACAAGAGTTGGAGAGCACACCTAGTTCATGATGGAGCATGCCCTAATAGGTAAATTCCTAGGACTATGGGCAACCAAACGTGACCTCACACGATGGATCAGGGACTTGTGGAACCCTAAAGGAGACTACGAAGTTCAGCTTAGCTCCAAGGTTTTTTTCACAATCATCTTGTACAACCTTGAAGACAAGGATAGAATCTTTTAAAATGGACCGTACTTCTGCAACTCAGCTGGACTGTTTCTATTCTTTTGGATAGATAGATTCAGTCAAGAAAAGGAGGACTTCACAATGGCACCAGTATGGATCCGTTTGTACTTTCTTCCTCAAGAATTCTGGCTGGAAGAAATACTCATGGGTATCGGGAACACAGTGGGGCACTATGTAAAATCATCAGAAACCACAAAGCTGAGAAAATACACCTCTTATGCCTGCATCTGCGTTTACATGGACATCTCAAAGGACCTACTAGGATCATTAACTCTAGAGTATCAGGACAAAGACTGGAATCAAACAATCGACTATGAACACATCCCCTTTCATTGCAAGAAGTGCCACGAGCATGACCACCTCTTCAGAGACTGTCCCTTGAACGCTCCAAGCGCCAAGGCTGGTGACAATAATCAAAAGGATGGATTCACCAACGTCACAGGCCAGAAAAAAAATCCACCAAGGAAACAGAACAAAGGTGCGACTCCAAAAGTTCCAACCAAAAATTCTTATGACGTTCTGACCCAGCTGCCAGAAGAGGAGGAGATCCAAAACCCTCATCAAGAAAAAACCCAAGAAAGGGGGAAAAGTACGGCAGAACCCACACTAACTCAAACCAAAGGGACGACCCCAGCCACTCAAATGGGAATAGACGGGGACACCACGATGCAGTTATATGAAAAGGATCTGGAGGACATAGACTTGGAAAAACTGGAGGAAGCTCTCAACTAAAAAGATCTGAAAAACATCCATGTGGACCAACTCTGTAAAGTCCACAAGGTCTTCACAAACTCCACAGAAGGATATATGGAAAGACTAGGCATAGCCACAGAATCCAAGCGGGCACATAGGGAAAACAAAAGGAGGGGGCGTAAACTAGCCCACCAGCTTATCAAAGAAGCACAAAACCTAATGATTAAATCAGGACAGATCCAAAGGCTCTCGGAGGGATACCTCCACCCCCCCCCCTCCTTCCTCGTGATGAAGATAATCACATGGAACATCCGAGGGCTCAATGGCATATCCAAACAAAGGATCCACCGAGACTGTATCAAAGTAGAAAACCCAGATGTTCTACTATTACAAGAGACAAAATGCATTAGACTAGAAGCTAAAACCATCTTCCGTAGAAGTTGGAGGGGCTGCGACTTCTTCCATTTAGATTCCATGGGAGCTTCCAGAGGCTTAGCCATTCTATGGAAACCTAATATTGTCACGATGAAACAACCCTTCTCCACGATAGGCACACTCACAGATTACTTCATAGTAACAAGATCTATCAAGGAAAGAGCCATCACAAACGTTTATGGACCGTAGAGCGCACAAAACAAGGAAAGTTTTATACAAAAAATACAGCACATCAAAACACTGTTGAACATGCCCAACTGGGTCCTGGGTGGTGACTTCAACATGATACTGACGCTTGAGGAGAAAACTGGAGGAACCAAAAGGCTGGAGCAAGACAAGGGTAAGTTCAAGACCCTAATAGATCAGTTGAACTTGGTGGATATTGAAACCTGAAATGGGATATTCACCTGGTCTAATCGATGCTCTAGCCACCAGCATGTGGCTTGCTTTTTAGATCACTTCCTAGTCACAACAACCCTACTCGAGGAGGACCCTGCAATGGAAGCTAACATAATGCCAAAATCAGGTTCGGATCACTGGCCTATTGTCTTTTGTCTGGATCCGGGCAAAATCCCCAAACCTAAACCCTTCCACTTTGAAAAGTTCTCGCTTTCTCACCCGGACTTCCATCAGCTGGCACAAACCTAGTGGACCCAGGCTGAAATTGACCATGGAACCCACATGTACATATTCCAGCAGTGCCTCAAAAACTTCAAGCAACAACTAAAGATCTGGAACAAATCCACCTTTGGAAATATTTTCCAATGACTGCAGTAAATTGAACACCAGATGGAAGACTTGCAATGAATCTTCATCTCAGGAATCAAAACCCCAGATATAATGAAAGAAGAAAAGGAACTCCAAGTAGAACTGGAAGAACGGAAAAAGTAAGAAGAAATTCTATGGCGTCAAAAGTCCAGAGTTCAATGGCTCAGAGAAGGAGAGTGAAACACAAAATTCTTCCACCGAGCAATGGTTCACCGCAGATACATCAACCGAATAACTCAACTAGATGACGCTCAAGGTAACCCTATAAGAGAACATTCCCAAATTGCCGAGGAGCTCAACACCTACTACAAATACCTTCTCACATAAACCAACGAGAACAGGGTGGAAGCAATTCAGGAAATAACAAGCCACATACCCTCGCTGGTCACCCCTAAGCAAAATGAAGCGCTTCTATGCCCTATCACTCAAGCTCAAGTGGACCTAGTTGTAAAGGAAATTCCCCAAGGGAAAGCACCTGGCCTGGATGGATTTACCATAGACTTCTTCCATCACTACTGGGATCTAATCAAGGAAGAGGTCTAGCTGGTTGTTGAAGAATCCAGATCGTCAGGCCAGGTACTCTCTGCACTCAATGCAACCTTTCTCACTCTCATCCCTAAGGAGGAGTGAGTTACTCATCCCAGGCAGTTTAGACCTATATCACTTTGCAATGTCATCTACAAAATCATCACAAAGATCATCGCCTCAAGCCAATCCTACCTTTCGTCATCTCCAAAGAGCAAGCAGGCTATGTGGAAGGGTGAAAAATCATGGACAGTGTTATTCTGGCTAATGAGGTGATCCACTCTCTAAAAACAACCAAGATCCCATTTATGCTCATCAAACTCAACCTCTCAAAAGTTTTTGATAGAGTAAGTTGGAAATACCTACGCTCCATGCTTGTGTCCTTTGGTTTTGACAAACAGTGGGTAAACTGGGTTCTCAAGCTCACCTCCTAGCCTTTTTATCTATCTTGGTTAATGGAGTACCCTCCCAACCCTTCTCGCCATCCAGGGGCATTAGACAGGGTGACCCTATATCTCCCTTCCTCTTTGTGTTGATGGCAGAAGGTCTAGGGCACTACATCAAGGCGGCAATTCTGGAAGGCTCCCTCAAAGGCCTTCCCCTGCATAACATCCATCCAGCACCTTCGCATAGCCAGTTTGTAGACAACACCTTACTAATGAACACTCCCACAACTCATGAAGCCACCAAGCTAAACTCCATTCTCTCCGACTTTACAGAAGCCTCAGGCATGATATTAAACCTTGACAAGTCTAAGATCTACTTTTTCAACACATCGATTGCAGTACAAAACCATATTTCCAGACTTTTAGGAATACCTAAGAGCTCCCTTCCCTCCAACTATCTTGGCATACCCCTCACAGGGGAGCCGACGCGCTCCATTTCTTGGGACATCTTGCTCCTCTCTATCTCGCATAGGCTAAGAAACTGGACTTTCAGACCTCTCAATATTGCAGCTAGACCGGTGCTCCTCAAGTCTGTCCTGCAGGCTCTGCCCACCTACCTCTTCACGGCTCTAGCAACGCCTATTTCAATAATTTGAGCGATCAGAGGCCTTCAAAGAAAATTCTTGTGGCACGGTCATCAAACTAATAAAAAGTGGGCACTGGTTAGCTGGGATAAGCTATACAAACCCAAAAATATTGGAGGGTTGGGACTCCGCGACCCAGGAAAGTTCAACCAAGTCATGGGAGCCAAAATGTGGTGGAGATGGCTCCAACATCCGACGAAACTCTGGGCGCAAATATGGAAACAAAATTATGCCCCAAATATACAAGCCAACCAATTAATCAGATTCAATGACCACATCCAAGGCTCTAATATTTGGAACACGGCCTGGCAAAATCTCCCTCTCATTCAAAGGCATGCCTTTTGGGAAGTCAAGAATGGAGAAAGCGCACTATTTTGGCAGGACTCGTGGCAGCAGCTAACACCCCTTAGCAATTTGGAAGATCTCAATCCTCTCAAATAGAAACTCCATCCGAATATCTTCCGGAGAGTCAAAGACCTCTGGAATGTGAATCAAAGGAACAAGCCTTGGAGACAATGGAAAACAGAGAGATCGGAACTATAGCTCACAGAAGACATGGATATCCAAGCCTGGCAAGCATGCACTATCCACAGGAAGATACCAATCAAAGACGGCCTAGACATTCTCCATTTGGGACACTCTACCACGGGCATTTTTTCGGTTAAAGAAGCCTACTACCTGCAGGGGAACTACCAAAACCAGGACTTGGAGATCATTTGGAGCAAGATTTGGAGCAGAATTCTTTGGCCCAAAGTTTCAATATTTCTATGGCTCATAGCTCAAAACCATATCCTTACTTGGGATAATCTCTTAAAAAGTGGCTTTATTGGCCCTTCAATGTGCACCCCGTGTCAACAGAAAGAGGAAACCTTGGAACATCTTTTCAATAAGTGCCACTATAGCCAGCAGATTTGGGATTTGGGATCCCAAGCAATGAAGCACTCTAATAGAAACAGGGGTAGTATCAGGGACACAATTGAGAACTGGGATTCGATCTCCTTTCACAACCCAATTCTCGAACGCATCTGGAAGCTTCTCCCGGGCTTCACTCTCTAGGAAATTTGGAAAGAAAGAAACAAATGAATCTTCCATTCAAAAATTTCTCCTCCTGCCACCACTTGGGAACGTATTGAGAATCTAGTCAAGGAAATGACCAATAACAAACCTTGGAACCCTGACGACCTTCAATGTACTCCCGAGGAGAACAACATTCTCAAAAGATGGAATCTCAAAATTCATTTTCAGACCACTACGTAGGCAAAAGGTAGCCATCCCAATAGCTCAACAAGATGCCACCCCCATCCAACAGGTTTTATTAAGATAAACTTCGATGGAGCCTCAAGGGGAAACCCAGGACCGATGGGATTTGGATCAGTCATGAGGAACCATGCAGGGGAGATCTTACATTTGGTAGAAAGCTACCTGGGTGAAAATACAAACAATGTTGCTAAGCTTCTAAGACTAATTCGAGGCCTCAAGGCTGCGACTCACAATCAATACCAGAAGGTCATTGTGGAGGGAGACTCTCAGATTATCATCCATCTCATAACCAAAATTATTCATGGAGACCATCCATTGAGGATCTCTCCCAGCTGGAGGTTATCGGGACTTCTGGAAGACTTTGGAGCTCTCATCCACCCCAGTCTCACCATATTCCCTTCTCATGTGAAAAGAGATGCAAACAAATTAGTGGGCTTCCTAGATAACGAGGGAGTCGATACCAAGTTAGAACTCATACACTGGCAATCCAATTTTTCTGAATGTACTGATCTCTCGAGGCGATGCAAAGACCTTGCTAGCAAGGACGCCTCAGCCCCGGATGGGGTGACACAACGCATATCTCAGACACCTGGAACAATGCCTAGCCTCACCTTAAATGAGGTAGGCCTCTCCCCATCTATTCAGCATTAACGATGGGAGCTAGCCATTACTGTCAACCTCCGGATAAGCGACCTCTCCCTCGCAGGAAAGGGTCGACCCAGCAAACATTTACTATGGAATATTTAAAGGGGAGATATGTCCCATCGTTTCCCAATAATTTGAATGCGATGAGGCGTGATCACATTCATCTCACCCTTGCTCTGCATCTTTCTACCATTTGTGAGATCTGGTGTGTTCTTCTCTCTACTCTGTGCGGTTTTGATATCCTCTCCTTCACTAAGATGCCTAGGGAGAGAGGTAAACCTCGTCATGGTTTGGCTTGGTATACCCATGCTTCTCAACGACAGAGGAGACAAAAAATGGAACAAGAACTCTCGCTGGCCCACACCATTCTGCGTCAAAGAGAAAAGGCGGACAACCTTCCCCCCAAGGTTTATGCAGAGGATTTTTTGATAGAGGAGCATGCTTAGATGCTCAAACATTTTCGGGAAGTAACTCTCCGACTGCCCTTGAAAGTCAAGCAAGGGGAAACATGGCGGGGGGGCATTGTGAGAAATTACCCACTTGTTACATTGAGGAAGTACCTTATGAGGAATTGGTATCGCAGGGGGGCATTACTGAAGGTGATCATCAGGAAGACACAGGAGCCAAGGACAAGGGCGTTGGCGACGTAGCTCCAGAGGAGGCATCGAAAATTGAGACAAAGGTCACTCCAGGAGAGGGTGACGAAACATCAACGCCACCTTCCACCAGAGCCATGCATGAACAGATTGGTGTCCCGCCACCCTTCCTCCATCTGGTGCACTTGGAATTAGTGTTTGAATTAATGGGATAGATGGCAGACCAGGAACATAGGGTCCTCCTAATGAGACAACGTATGGATATGCTATTTGATGCATACTCCTACGCCCCAATGAAGAAAAAATTCCCAACGTGCGCCCAACCATTCGTAATGAAGGCTAGAGAAGTGCAGCAGGAGGACGAGGCCGACAAGGCCACTGGGTATTTGGTCTAGTTAATTTTAGTCTAGTTTTCTCTTATGCTTACAGCCATGTTGAGGCTTCTTTTTGCTTTAGTTTTTATCGTTTAGAGTCATGTTCAGGCTTCTAAAACTCTCTGTACCACCTCAAATAGTTTCAATATCATGCATGGCCATATGTCCTGGTTTCCCTCGGGCAGGACAGATGGCGGAACAACCTTCTTCTAGACGAAACATATGGGCTCCAAGTTGTGTTGGTTTCCGGTAAAATGGCGGCACACTTGGAAATCTCAGTACTACTGTATCTCTTTTTGTTAATATAATATAGCAGGAACCAATCCTTTTTTACTTAATAAAAAAAAAAATCAACTTGGGGAAGTGTGTGAGTCAAGAAAGGAAAGCCAAAGGGAGGAAATTCGTATGGGTTGGGACAACAATTTTTGGACAATCAAGTTTGGTGCATGGGTAGTAAGTAGAGGGAAAGAAGGAGAGCTTGGAGTTGGTGCAGCCACGGAGGGTGAATTTTAGAGCAAGCTGGAGCATATTTGGAGTGTTTGGGAGCTAAAGAATGAAGAGTCAGGTTTTCAAGCATGAAGAGTGAACTCTTCTTGTATGAGTTGCACTAAATCAACAAGTGTTTGTTGTGGTTTGTTGGTAGTTTTCCTAACAACAAGTTCCCTTGAGTTCCCAACTGAGAGATTCCTAGTTACCTCTACCAGGGAGACCCTGATAAATGAATGGGACGCCCAAGGGACTGAGATCAGTGAAGGAGTACATTCCTTGGGTTGGGCAGGTCAAGAGGAAGAGAGCTAGAGGAAAATTAGGATAGTTGTAGGAGAATATCAATAGGTTGTGATTTTTATGAGTTGTGAGTGGAAAATGACAAACCACCCTTTTTTGTGGATTGATTGTCTCAGCTCGAGGGAGATTTACTATTGAGATTTGGAAAAAAAAAGTCTATGGTTGGGTGGAACGTCCGTCCCAAGCATATGGTTACACAACTATTGTGAAAAGATAAATGTTTATCTGTTTTTTGTCTTGTTTTTATGAGTTAAATTGTTGTGCATGATCTCTATGTATTTGAGAAGAAGTTATATGTTGCTATGTTGGTTTATTAGTTGCATTTCATGTCTATTTTAGAATGTTGTATATGCATATATTTTATGGTTATAGACAGTAGCTAAATCTAGTTGTAATTCATAGATGAAAGCTACAAGAATTTAAATGGTTAACAAAATTTTCATTTTTGTGAGTTTTCCGCACCATAATGTCCCTTGGTTGGGCTAGGGGACATTACATTATGGTATAAGATCCCTCATGTTCAAACATTGGGCTTGAATGGGCTAGTAATAGATTTGAATTGAGTAATTTGTTGTTGTTGACTTTGGACTGTGTAAATTTGCGGAAAAACGGAGAAATTAGAGTGAAATTTCCCAAATTCATGAGTAAATTAAAGTTTAAAGGAGTTAGATCGGTTTAAGAGAAGTTTAATGAAGTAGATATGTAAGTTGCAGAGCAAAATTCGACTTGGAAAGGTCAAAATTCACATTTTAATGGTTGCCTGTAGCGCTGGGCAAAAGTTCAAGAATCGACAATCGAGAGCGTGTTTGATCTCGAGATTGACGACCAAGATTTGCTTCGATAAATTTTAAAATTAGTAATGTTTCGGTCGTTTTGAAGGTTGATCAAATCCACGACTAGGATCCATTTACGGTCGATTGGTGAAGTTAGAGAATCAATGACCGAGATTCGTTTTCGGTCATTGGGAGGTTGGGGATGATTAATGGCTAGGATTCATTTCAGAGGTTTTTGAAATGGATCAAATCGACAATAGAAGTTCACTGGTAGAGTTTTGAGAAGTTCAACAAGTCAACGGTTCATATCGTTTTGATTGGGAGATCGACGATCCAGATCAATTAAAGAAATATCAAAAAAAATCTAAGTGTTAAAGTTCACCAAGAAAAATCGTCGATGGTCGATGGTTTGGTCGACCGAAATGGAAAAGAGTTTGGTTCATCTAGAAGACATCTCTGGCCATCGATGGTCGACAATTGAGCATTGGTTGAATCCAGCGAAGTATTTTCAATCACCAATGAAAATCGTCGATGGTCGATGGGTTGTTGGTCGGGCATCGACCAAATTTAGCAAGGTGTCTAGGTTGTCCAAGAGAATTGGTTGATGCTCGATGGAGAAAATAGGGTGATGGCATGTCGTGCCACATCAACATCCATGTGTCATGCCACGTTAGCCAAGTTGACACCTTAAGATGACATGTCATGCCACATCATCAGTTGCCACATCATCCTAGAAGTGGTTGACGACTGATGGTTGGGTTGGTTGAATTAGAGAAGTGTTTTTTACAGTCATCAGGGATCACCGATCATCGATGGGTTGATGGTCGAGCATTGGCCGAATTGGTAAGGAGTTTCATTCGCCAACGAATATTGTTGACGATCGATGGTAAGGTTGGTCGGGTTAGAGTTATGTGCAAATCGATTGTCTCAGAAATAGGCCGACGATCGATGGTCGGGTTGGTAGTTTGGGAAAGGAGTTGTGCATGACCAAAGGAAAGTGTCAATCGTTGATCAACTGATGTAGTCAGATCAATAGCTTAGATTGCATGTGATCTGAGATCGATGACTTAGATTTAAAGGGCTGTTACAGTAGTAAGACAATCAATTTTATATGAAATTTTCCGATTTTTTCATATTTTTTAAGGTCATTAACTTGCAAGGCATTTTTGAGGGCCTAAACGACTTTCCAAGGAATTTTTTAGAGCTTTCCAACAAGCTAAATTGTTCATAAAATAGATCTCATATAAGAAAGTTACAACCAAAACAATTAGGGTAAAATTTTGACACAAGTTTACTTCTAGAGGGCATAACTCCATGTTCATAAGTTTGTTTGGGGCACATGAGCGGTCGATGGAAAGCTTATGATCCATAGAAGACATACATGAAGTTAGATTTTGGATATGGGTACCTGAAAATGCACAGGAAGAGAAATAAGACACATGTTCCATACATGGATAAATTGGGTAAAACAACCTAAACTTTCAGCTCAAAGCTCGGATTTGGGAAAATGAATAATCGTTGGAAAGGTCTTAAGGAGTAGAAGACTTTTGTGAACTCGGAATTTTGAATTAGGTAATAAAACTTCTCAGAAACTAATAAGTATATTTATGTAGCAGTAAATGAGTGGAATTGCAGCATGTGGATGTTGTAACTGTTTGCTTAGAACTCAGATTGAGGCATGAGTACAGTCATTGGAAAGTTGTTTCTGAGAGGAATGCATCTAAGGAATCATAATTTTAATTGGTGTAATGTGTATTTCATAAATTTATGAAGAAATAACTTGTATTCTAATAGATGAAATGTTTTATGTTATGTATGTTCTAACAATAATTATTACATGCACATTTCTTGCAGAATTAGAAGTATAGGAAAGCAACTTTGGTTCTTATATGAGGACTAGAGTTATGGAAGATGCTCAGGGATCTTATAGCCATGAGGAGGAGATCATAGGTTTGCATGTTAGCATGGGTAATGTTGATATAGAGTCGAATGGAAGAAGAGAAAGACAGTATCATGTCACTATGAGAATCCTGCATAGAGAAGTGCAGAGCTATAGAGATGATAATGAAAGGACCATGAAGGCTCATGAAGAGATACTTCAGAGTTTAAACATATTTCATAAGAAATTTAACAAGGAATATGGCACTAAGAAAACAACCAGTGCTAGACAAGTGTCAAAATCTAGATCTCATAGCAAAAGGGATGATCATGGAAATGATAGGTAGTCAAAAAGAATGATCAGGCGCCATCATTCTCCAAGGAAATACACCAGAAGAACTCATGCAAGTTCAAGGCCAGGGAACAACCCAAGTGTGTCTCTTGTTAGGAGTAAAAGAAGAAGGCCTGAGGCAGACATCTTGCAAGGTGAGCTTAGGAAGATCAAGCCACCAAATTTCAATAGTAAGCATAGGAAAGGAGAAGATGTAGAGGTATGGTTGTTGGAAATGAAGAAATATTTTCAACTGCATGATTACCCCTCCCAGGTGGAAGCTAGAATTGCCACCTATCACTTACAAGGAAAGGTAGCCATGTGGTGGGATTAGCTCAAGCAATCCAATAACCTTGATGAGAAGAGAATCACATGGAGGCATTTCAAAGGATATTTTCAAGAGAAATATTTGTCCGAGCATTATTACGAAAAAAAAGATGAAAGAGTTCTCTGAACTCAAGTTGGGAACCATGACAATGGATGAATATGAGAAGAGGTTCTTTGAATTGTTGAAGTATGTTGACTGCATCAATGATGAGAAGCTCAAAATACAAAGGTTTCTAAGTGGGTTACCCTCCTTCTATAATGACAAGATTCAATATGATAACCCCAATACTTTGGAGGAAACCATAAGGAGGAAAAAGCATATTTATTAGCAAAGAAAGGGAAGGCCAATGTTCCAAAAGGATTGGAATGAAAAGATGAAAGGGAAAAAAGATCAAAGGAAGAAAGGTTTTAAGCCATCCTTTTTCAAGAATAGAACCCAAGTAATCAACAAGATCAATTAGCCAAAAATGAGCACAAGATTGTAGATTCATTTGGGGAAAGGCCAAGGCAACAACCTGTATAATGTTGGGGATGTGAGGGAAATCACTTATATAGGGACTGCCCTCACAAAGGAGAAAGAATGAGGACCATCCAAAACATTCTAAAAGATGAAATAGTGGAAGACGTGGGAGTAAACATGCCAAGGATTTATGCAGTCTTGGACAAAAAGCAAGAAGAATATCAATCCCCCATGATTGAAGTGGAAGGTAAGATTGATAACCATCCCATAGCAATTTTAATTGATTATGGAGCTAGCCATAGTTACATAAATGCTAACATTGTTGAAATATTTCACTTGCAAAGGAGTAAGCATAAGAAATTTTAGTTAGTTCAGTTAGCCACAGGGGCTAAGAGGAAAATCAAATAGTTGGTTAAAGATTGTCCGACATACATGAATGGACTCAACACAAAGGTAGATGTAAACATCATACCATTGGATTCATATGATTGTCTCATTATCATGGATTGGTTGGAAAAACACCATGTTGTCCTAGACTATTACAACAAGACAATCACATGTCTTGATGAAGAAGGGAAGCAAGGCGAGATTCAAGGCATTCCAAGAGTTGTAGTTGTTAGAGATATTTTAGCTATGGAGTTGAAAAAGAGTTTCAGGAATGGATTTCAGATTTTTGCAGCCCATATGGAAGAGGCAGGCAAAGATAAATTGGTAAGCATTGAAGATCATCTAGTCTTAAAGGATTTTGAAGATGCTTTTAGAGAAATCCCAAGATTTACACCAAAGAGAGACATTGATTTGGTGTTAGGAGTTGCCCCAGTGTCCAAGACACCTTACAAAATGGGCACAGTAGAATTAAAAGAGTTGCAATTGTAGCTTGAAGAATTGTTAAAGAAGGGGTACATACGCCCAAGTGTGTCACCTTGAGCCCCAATTCTTTTTGTGAAGAAGAAATATGGAACATTAAGGTTGTGTATTGATTTCAAATAGTTAAATAAGGTCACCATAAAGAACAAGTATCCTTTGCAAAAAATTGATGAATTGTTTGATCGACTGAAAGGTGCAAGAATATTTTTGAAGATTGACTTGAGATCATGATATCATCAAGTGAGGATTAAGGAAGAAGACATCAACAAGACAACATTCAGGAAAACATATGGGCATTATGAATTCACAGTAGTGTCATTCGGACTATCAAATGCCCCAACAATATTTATGTGCCTGATGAATGGAGTGTTCAGGGATTACCTGGACAAGATTTTAATTGTGTTCATGGATGATATACTCATCTACTCTAGGTCAAAAGAGGAACATGAGCAACATATATTTAAGAATGTGTTAGCAACATTTCTTGTATAGGGGTGTTTTCCTCCTCGATTTTAGGCCTCTGGTGTAAACGCATAGAAGTGGGGTTTTGAAATCCAGTCAGATGAGTTTTATTTAAAGGCCGTAGCCATAAGCACCGAGCAGCTCACAGAAGAAGTCCATTTCAGGCTTAAATCAAGCGAGTGAGTAGTCTAATTTAAATGGCAAGGATCAAGCGACGAAGCAGATCAACGGTCATCGGGATTTCAAGGCTAAGAGTTACCTGAGATATAGAGTCAGAGAAAGTGCCTATATTTCAAGACTAAATCTGGGTCATCCGATCCAGTGATGCATGGTGCAAGATCTAGTCACGTCGGCATATTGGCATTCGGGAGTTCGAAGGGTAAAAGTCCCTCGTCATCTCACATCTCGGAACCCTGAACCCCGAAGCGCCGAAATCACCCAGAGTCGGGCCCATGGTTTTGACGCCAGGTCACAGAGGAGCAGGCATGGAGGAGGGGTGCTAAAGTTTATCATTTGGTGAGACGAGTCCCGAAGAGCCGAGAGTGATCTTAGCCGCCCATCCCGGAGGGACACGTGGTGCGTGATTAGGCTCTCTGCATTTTCGCCCATCGCGACTTCGAATAGGAAGGAGCCGCTCTTTCATATCCCCGAGATGCGAAGCGACGAAGACATCTCAGACTCGGGCCCACAGTATTACCGAATTAGTTCAGGACCGTCAGATCAAAGAGGGGCGTGTGGCACCCATTAGGCCCTCTCGGCATTTCGCCCATCGCAAATTCGAAGAGAAAGGGTCTTCTCCTTCCTATCCACGAACCCCAAAACGTCGAAGGTGCCTTTAAGAATAAACGCAAGGTCGCGGCCTGTGATCACTTGGGAAATAAAAAGAGCTAGGCAAGAGGGGCCAAAGGTGTCAAGTTTAGTCACAGAAGGGGTCATCTGATTCGTTCTCAATCTTGGTTCTCACTTGGAGTAAATGAAGGTGAGAAGGGGTGGTTGAAACCTCTCCTCTCTCATTAGGTGTAAGGTATGGAGGATCTGGCAAGATGTCTGCCCGAGAGGGTCCTGTGTACCGATTTTTTTCCAAAGAAGCCA
>SNQJ01S0023100.1:200567-216891 GCA_010110895.2 Picea sitchensis
ATGATCCCAGGGGTAATATGTTAAGGGTTTCTTGGGTGGGGAATTCACCCAACATTAATTGGCAGGCTGGTATAACCTCTGCTATCTTCCTTTTGGTGCCAGTGGCTAACTGTACCAACCATGGCTTGGTATGTTTTTGTGGCCGTAGTTTACACTTATCAACAACTTTAGGGGCTATATAACTCAAATTTGAACCAGGGTCAATCAAAACAGACACTAGATGGTTGAAAATCATACCTTCTATTTCCACTACTGAAGCTTGATGGTCAGCTTGGTTATTATCCAAGGTTGTATAAATTTGTGGCACACTCCTGGCCACATCATTGACGGTAGTAGTTTCCTGGATGTTATAAATCCTCCGACTATTCTGTTGTCGGTGTGGACAGTCTCTCAGGAGATGTTCCTCTCCGCAACCCCAACATTTCAGAGGTTCTCTCTTGGTGTTATCGACCTTCACTGGTGTAGGTCCAAAAGTTTTATTTCCGCCCGATGAGGGAAATTTTTGCTGGTGTACACTCCGGGCTGGAAAGTTCATTCTTGGGTTCTTCTTGTAGTTCTTAAATCCTGGGGATTTGATCCCCTTTTTCTGAAATCTTGAACTATTCTTCGGTTTCCACCCTTCACGAGGTTTTGCTCGATGCCCAAACTGTTCATGACAATAGGTTGCCTTTCGAATGGTGCCTTCTAGGGTCTTTGGCTCATCAAATTCAATTATGTTCTGATATTCCTTGGGTAGCCCACTAATGAAGCGTTGCACCTTTGCCTTTTCTTCTTTTATATAAGGTACATACCTCAACAAGTCGAGGAATCTGTTAACATATTCTTCTATAGTAAGTTGTCTCAGTTTGAGTTCATAAAACTCTTTAGTCTTTTCGTTGAAATATTTTTCCGACAAATACTTCTTTCGGAAGTACTTCTCAAATCGTTTCCAAGACAGGTCCTCTTCGCGAACCCTTTTCACATTCTTAAGGTCTTCCCACCAAATGGAAGATTTTCCGTTCAAGTTGAAGGTGGCCACTCAGGCCTTCATATTTTCTGAAAAGTCATGGACTCTGAAATACTTCTTTAGTCCAAGCAGCCAAGCCTCTGCTTCCTCTCCCTTCTTTATTTCACTGTCAAAGGAGGGTGGTTTGGCCTTTCTAAATTCTTCGAATTTTTGGCCTTTGGAAGACTTTTGCTTCTTTTGTTTTCTTCGGGGATAGGAACTGGTTCTACTGCTAGAAGAGCCCTCTGAATCGCCAGCTTCCTTCTCAGAGGAATCATTCGACACTTGTCCTTTACCTCTCGGGTGGACCTTTTTCAAGGTGCTCCTCTCAGTGTGGCCACTGATATGACCATGTTTCTGAGTTTCAGGTTCATGCTGCATTTGTCTTTGTAGATCGGATAAACTCTGCAGTAAAACTGCGTTAATTTCTATTTGTTTTTCTTGTTCTTTCATCATCCTTTCATTGTCAGCCTTGCAGCTTTGTAATTCGACCATGAGACTCCTCACAGTCTCGGCTAGATCTGGAGGGGTCCCTACTGCCCTTCTTTCGTCAGACTCCTCGTCTCTATTGTGGGAGCCCTCTCCCACTTCATGGTGAGTCACCATACTGTGTGTTGATAATTTCCCGTGGTTGATCTTCCGCTTGTGTCCAAAGACAAACGTTGGTTGTTAGTCAATAGTTAGATACATTTTTATAACCCGCACAAAATTCATATTTCTTTCACATGCATACACAGTCGGGTTTTCATTTTGGACTTTGACCTTTTTGAATTAAGAGGTTTTAAGATAGAGGGTTACTCTTTTTAAGAGTGTTCCGAACGGAGCTTCTGTGCAACTCGTTCATGATCCCAAGCAGGTCGAGTGTTGTAACCATGCTATGATACCAATTTGTCACATACCCACTATGGAAATTGAATTTTTCGTCGATTTCTCAATTATTAGACCCCCGAAATGTCTACGGAGGTCTAGCGTAAGCTAGCTCTTCCCTCGTCTGTTCCCATAGGATCGCGAGTCATGACCACATGTCAAACAAATATGGCATCCTTTCACGACTCAGCGCTACTAGAGCGTCGAGTCTTTCAACTCTGCAAACCCCGACACAACGAAGCGCCGAACCCCGAAAGGGCTGGCGAGTACAAGTTTCCTATTTGGGTCTTGTCCTCGTGACCACGCGCTTAAACCGACAAAGCCCTTACCGGCCTTTCCTGATTCGGGAAATCACGATACATGAATTCTTCCTTTCTCATTCAAATCTCCAAAAACCACAAAGTCTCCCAAGTTTCCCTCCAAAGGGAGATCAACAGTTGTAAGCCTCCTTTGATCCGACGATATGGATCCTTTCGGGGTTTCGGTACTCAGGAGTTCGAAATGCAACGACTCCAAGACTCCTTGTCATTTAAATCTTTGAATTTCAATATGGAAGTTCGTGTAAGAGATCGACGGCTCTTAAGAGTGTGGATCCAATGGTCCACGAAATTTCGGGACTTTTCCCAAATCTCTGACCGCTCACCACGCGTCTCCTCTGATGGACGGTCCAAATTCTTTCGGTACTTCTCCTCTCCACTACAGCGCGTATCGGGATTTCGGGCATCAGGATTTCGCAAATCGTGGGGGCAAGGTTTTCTAGCCCTCTGGTTTCCCGGATGCCAAAACGTCAAAACGTCGACCGACAACCACGTGTCCCTCCGATGGATGGCAGCGACCTTTAGCCAAGATCAACGGTCGTGATCTTTTCGGGATGATCAATGGTCACGATCAAATCCCGGATTTCCTTAACCTCATTCACACCTTTTGCCATTTCGAGGTTTTGGTGATCGGGATTTCACGACTCGCGAAGACAAGGGTTCTTGCCCTTTGGTTTCCCGGGTGCTGAAACACCGAAATGCCAATCGACAGCCACATGTCCCTCCGATAGATGGTTGTGACCTTCACCCACGATCAACCATTATGATCTTTCCAAGATGATCAACGGTCATGATCAAATCCCGCCTTTCTAAAACTTATTCACACCTCACACTATTTCAGGGTTTCGGTGATTGGGATTTCACGACTCGCGAAGACAAGGGTTCTTGCCCTTTTGTTTCCCAGGTGCCGAAACGCCAAAGCGCTTACCAGCAACCACGTGTGCTCTATAGATGGACGGTCCTCGTTGTTTTGTGATTTCGCGACTTGCGACCCCCAGTGACCAATCCTTTGTCAACTCAAATCCCCGGTATCCGAAATATCGATGGACTATCGATCTCCGCCACGTGTCCTTCACGGATGGACGGTCTAGATCTATATTGGGATTTTCACCATGGAGTGTCCCGATCTCTTGTCATCAGGACTCCCGGAATCCCGAACTCTGAATCCCCGATACCGACTCCTCTCTTGGGACTTTCGCCCTTGTTCACGAGGGCTTAACCCTCATGCATTTCCTAGCAGATCCAACGACTATCGGGTTTTCTAGCTAAGATCTGACGGCTCAAACTTGTCCTACGTCGTGCACTCTCCCACTGCTCTCTGGACGTGGAAAAACCAATGGTTCAGATACTCCCACAGACCTTGGAAATCTACGGTCCCGATTTCCTCGCTACCCACGAAGATAGAAGAAAAGGGGTAAGGCATGTAACACCCTTGTTTCTTCCGCCAATCTAACAGTCGTGAATGACCGCAGATCTTCCGATGGGATCTCATTCGTCGATCGATACTTATCCCTACGCTACTACTTTGGGATTTCAAGAGGATCATTCTTCCTCGTACAAGGTTGCTAAGACTTGCGCATTCAGGTCCTTTTTCCAGGCTCTTGGTAAACTTTTCCAAGAAGGGTATCTCTGTGGAGAGTTCTATTCCGGAGCATTCTTAGAGACAGATAAGGGGAAACAAATTCTCGAGAATGGACTGGAAGTCTAACTTGGTTCAACTTTCACATAATTAAATTTATCTATCAACATAAGCCATGCGTGGTTTTTCTGTTACAAGCATACATCTACCATTTCTTATCAAAACACTGCACAGACAGTCTTATACTGTAATCATTCACAATTTCACAGTTTATGAGCATATATGTCAGCGTATGAATTTCAAGGTGAAAGATGTAAAACACTTATCAGCAATAACACCAGAGGTAAGTGCAACTGCTGAGAGGGGTGCTCGTTTCCACCCAACCGTAGGCTCAACTATTCCGATAGGATTTACAACTAGCCACCCCCGAGCTGAGACCACGATGTTGCGAGACTGTGTCTCGGTTTTCCAGTGACCGAGAACGAGGGTTACTCTCCCCCTTCTTTGCTATCACCCACTCTGCGTATCTCGAGAGTTCTCTTCCTCCCCTCACGTCTACCCCCAATCGCTTCTCCCTCACGCCTTATCCTCTTGCGATGTTGCGTGTGGCGCAATTTCTCTTGCACAGGTTAGGCCTGACGGCTCTACGGATAGGCGGTTCACCCCCCCATCCCTCATTAATTCTTGAGGAGCCATCTACCTACCAGCTTGCGAGACATTTAATTCGGGGCCAGCGAGCCGCTCTTGGTTCTCCGGGCCAGTGAAGTCCAAATACGGTATTGTTCTCGATGGAAGTTAACGCCACCATTCTAGGTGCCTTCCACTGCCTTTCTCCAGCCATCGTGGTCTCTTTTTCAGCGTATCCCCTCTTAGCAGTCCTACAATATATATATATATATATATTCATAATATTATTCACATTCATCGACCTTTTCCACAAGGTCCATTCACATCACACATTCAAATTTCTAAGTTTTCCACAGTTCTTGGCTAGTCCAGTTATTTTTACAAACTGGTGGAAACAAGGTGTTACAGACATCAACAAATCCGTCGGTTACTTCTTTACCGGCTTTTTTAAACTGGCACTTATGGAACAAAAGGAACCATACCATTTTCGAAGAAGGTTCCCCGTCAACACAAAAGGTTGTTTTCAAAACCATCACAACTCTTAAACTACATTGCAGCAGGAAAAAATCTTCCTTTACACGGCCTCAAAAGTTGGTCGTGCCTGTCAACAAAGATGTAGCATGGTTTGATGGGGCGACTCAACAGAAGGAAGGAATCTGTGGGGCTGGGGGCAAGATTGTTATCAACAACTCCACCTCTTATTCTTGGACTTTCAATTGTGGCAAAGGATCAAACACCAAAGCGGAACTTTTGGGGGCTTGGGCGTCTCTAATCCCGACCTCTAGATTATCCCTTCAGGACCTGCTCATGCTAGTGGATTTTCGGATTGTAATTGATTGGCTAAACAAGAGAGGATCCATTCAGGTAGCAACTCTTGAAAGCTGGAAGGAAAGAATCATAGAAGCCATGAATCTGTTCAGAAATATTACTTTCGCTCACATCTATCGAGAGGAGAACAAAGATGCTGACAGATTATCAAAATTGGCTCTTAGAAAACATCCAGGGAAAATAGCTTACAGTCGCAAGGAAGATGGAAATGAGGGCCCCATCCTTCACTTACAGCTCTTCTAATAATGCATCTTTTAAGTGTTTTTTTTAGTTGTTTTTTGTCGATCAGTTCTGGGCACCTCTTTTTTGGTCTCTTATACTTTCGGATGCTTTGTCTCGGGTATTTGTATCTTTGAGCCCTTTCTAGATATGTTGGCTTAGAGCTAGTCATCCAAATCTCCGAGAGAAAGAGAGATGTAATATTACTCTTGTGTCAAGATAGGTACTATGTTTTTGTATGAAATGGGCAGTGATGTACGTTTTTTATATTTTGCTAAATATAAAAGCTTAATTTTCATGTAGAAAAAGGTACACACTCAATCAAAATGTGATTCTATTCGGATTACTCAAAATCTTTGTAGATCGAGAGTTAATCTCAATAATTGTTTTAGGGCTATATAATATTCAAAATGATTCTATTCGGATTACTCAAAATCTTTGTAGATCGAGAGTTAATCTCAATAATTGTTTTAGGGATATATAATATTTGTATGTATATATCTCTCATGCGTATATGAAGAGAAGTATATATATTTAGGGCTATATAATATTTGTATGTATATATTTCTCATGCGTATATAAAGAGAAGTATATATTTCTCATGCGTATATAAAGAGAAGTATATATATATATGACTGCCAAATCTTTGAACTGAATAACAAACCTTCCCATCGTTAAAGCTAAACGAGAATCACTCAGACACCCAGGAAATTTAACATGTGCATCATGCTTTGCATCTTTTTAATGAAAAGTTGACCAACAACTTGCAGAAAATATGCTTATTAATTCAAGCAACTGGTCCTTTGATGTATGTTAGATGCCACCGTGTGGAAGCAGAACAAATAAAATAGAATCACTGTCCTTCAGACCATTTGTTCAGGCTTATGGCTTACAGTTTATCACAAATAGGGTGGGCAAAATCTATTTATAAAACAACTCGGGGGTGTCTGCCCCTCAAAATGCGTGGTTAGGGTTTCCAACAGTTTCATGTTTTGAAGGCAGACCCGTTTCTGGGGCGAACTCACACTGCAAGCGACAATGCAGGCGGCTTCAATGCTCAATCCCTCGTTTGTAGGTGGGTTTTTTGAATCGGTTTCTTCTTCTTATTCTCTAAAATCTCCACAAGTCTCGTGGGTTTTAGGATCCACGTTGGGAAACCCCGATGAAAGGCAAAAGCGTCTTCCAATAAGGGTTTCAAGAAAATCCAGAGGTACCCAAGTGGTCACCTGCAGTGTTGCAACGACCAAATACACCGGACAGGAGAGAGTGGACATCTTGGCAGAGGCATTGCCCTTCATTCAGAAATTCCAAGGTAAGACCGTTGTAGTTAAATATGGAGGTGCAGCAATGAAAGATGAGAATTTAAAAGATGGGGTTATTAAGGATCTTGTTTTGCTGTCTTGTGTGGGTTTGAGGCCTGTTTTTGTTCATGGTGGTGGCCCTGAAATCAATGAATGGCTTGGGAAAGTGGGCATCAAGCCCCAGTTTAAGAATGGCCTCAGGGTCACAGATGCAGCCACAATGGAGGTTGTGGAGATGGTTTTGGTGGGCAAAGTGAATAAGTCACTGGTTTCTCTGATCAACAGGGCTGGGGGAAATGCTGTGGGGCTCTGTGGGAAGGATGGGAAGCTGATTACTGCAAGGCCACAAGGGGTTGATTTGGGTTTTGTTGGAGAAGTTGCTTCTATCAATACCAGTATATTGAAGGCCATTGTTGAGAATGGCAGCATCCCTGTGATTGCCTCCGTTGCAGCGGATGAGAACGGTCAGGCTTATAATATCAATGCTGATACTGCTGCAGGGGAAATCGCAGCTTCTCTGGGTGCAGAGAAGCTCATTCTGCTGACTGATGTGGCAGGATTGCTTTTGGATAGGGAGAATCCCGAGTCCCTTGTGAAGGAAGTGGACATGAAAGGTGTGAAGAAGCTGGTGCAGCAGGGGACTGTGTCCGGTGGAATGATTCCTAAAGTGAATTGCTGTATTCGGTCGCTTGCGCAAGGAGTTCACACTGCGAGTATTATTGATGGAAGGCTTCCACATTCATTGCTTTTTGAAATTCTTACGGATAAAGGGGCTGGGACGATGATCACAGGTTGATGGATGTTTGTTCGTGGAATCTTGTCCTTTCCTGGTTGCTACGGGTGTCCTTCTAGGCTTCTTGTTGTCAATAGGTTTTCCAGTTTTAAGTTCAAGTATTGCAGTGGAAATGTTACATTTAGTGTTGGAGTGTTGGATAAGCTGACCTGAAGGTCAGGTCGCTTTACCCGAGCATAGATTACTCTGGACCTGGACTAGTTCTCTGAGGAAAATTTTAAAGAATCGTAGTTTTGTTGTAAGTGTAGGTTCCTTGGTGAATCTTCAATCCTTAAATGTTAACTACAAAGATTTGGTGATTTTGTTTGTATTTTTCTAAATTTCTAAGGATATTATAATTTTATAGAGAATTTTGGCTCATTTTCAAGCTCCTTAGAGATATAGAAGGCCACCCTCGAAAATTTTGGTGAAATCATGAGTGAATTGCATTAATGTTATACTGTATTTGTGACTTTGTAACTCAAGTTGAAGTAGCTCCTGTTCCTTTCATTTGGTACCTATTTGCCTCCTTTCTCTGTCCTATAACTTATTCTCCTTTCTCTGTGCTATAATTTATTGGTTAATGTCACTCTATAAATCAAGCTTTAGATCAGATTTTGTTGCCTTGATCAGCTCTAGATTTCCGATCACACCTTGTAATGCGTCTAGGTTAACGGATAATTTTCCAAAAGGCCTAACTGAGAGTGATCTCCTGGGAAATTTCCAAGGTCTCTGATTGGCATGAAATTTATGAAGCTAGTGGTCTAACGGAGTAGATGTGTGCAAGATCTGTGTAGAATTACTGTACCTAATATAACCATCCTAAGCTCTCAAGCTTAGCAATGTTCTACTATGATTCACTGGAGTATACATATATTGCAGCTAACTTCTAAGCCTACTTCTGGGTTTGTTATGTACAATGTTTCTCCCAAGCAATTTGAAAGAATTATCTAATCCTTTTGAGGACATAGCTCTGGGAATGGTTTGTTATCAGTCAGGGCTGCGACTTCCATGGCTTCAAGGTTTTCTACATTGAAGCCCCTAGGTGCCTGAGTTCTGGTGAAGTTCAAGATTGTGAAAGAGAAAACCCGAGGTGGGATATTGCTGCCCTCCACATCTCAGATGGATTATGATCCTACGCTTCTGATTATCGAGCTCTCATGGGTTATCAGATCATCAACTATCTTCCTTCTAATTCCCATCTTAGGAAGACTGTAGGGTATTTGTTCGCAATTCAGTCCTATTTAAAATGCTGTGGCTGTTTATATTTTGGTGTTCCAGGAGTTCGTACAGTGCAAATGAAGGCACACGTAATTCTATGTTGCCAAATATGTTTCCTGCTGGCTGTACATCTCCACTTTCTCCTTGAAGTGTTTCTGTATATCCAAGGTCAGTCATGAGACGGCATGGAACTGGTCCGAGTTCTCTAAGATCTCCACTGAAATGGGCCAATGATCCAGCAAAATAAGTCATCTGGCAGGCTCACATCACCTTTTGAATTTGTCTGGGATTCTCTACAGGCATGCAACTTTTTGTTACTATGTAATGCTAAGCAATCTGCTTGACTATCAGCTTAGTCTCATTGCAAATAGTTCTTTGATGATTGCATCTGAAAAGCTTTGTTACTATCCCTTTGACGAAATATATTATTAGGAAATAAATGACTAGCCTGTTTAATGTTGGAATAACATATCACAGCTGACCACCCCTTTGAGAAGAAATGGCTGAGAAATGTTTATCAAGAATTGATCATCACTTTTTCGGTCACTTGGATGGGTTGCATGTGGACGGTCGGTAATAAATTTAATCTCCATTTCAGAATAATTGTACAAATCCACTTAAAAAGGACACATTATTGTGGTTAGTGTTGCCAACTTATGTAGTACTATGGTGATTGTTTGGCAGAGTTTAAACTGCTGGCAAAGGAAATCTGCAAGCTCCCTTCATCTTTTCTCTCACTCTGTTCAAAAAGATTGATGTGGATAATACAGGGGTTGTGACAAGGTATCATGTTTTCTATTTTACCAGTCTGTTTGAGCTTTGTATCAAATTTTCTGATGAACAGGATATGAATTTTTATAATCCAAGATGTCTTTGGGTGTGTAGCTCCATAGCTAAATGCTTTTGTAAGCATTACAATCATAAATGTTGGCGGTGATCATGTGAGATTACTTGCAGAATATCAAACACACACACATGAAACTTAAACAAGGACATTCCTTGGTAGAACCTTCTACATATTGATGGAAACATTTAGATTAATCAGACATGTAAATCCCTACATTGCAATGTTAAATCAGAAACACTATTTTCACATGAAAGAGGATATTCATGCAAATGAATGTAAATCCTTAGAAAGCTGTTTTAATCTGATGCTTCTCCTCAAGTGGATTTGAATATAGCACTTTGGGTTCTCTTACATAAAATCAACTCACTTATAAGTTATTAAAGCTGCAATGAACCGTTTTGCTGTCATGCCAAACTCTTCTTGTATATTGTGATAACCCTCCTTTATTTTCTGAGGAAAATCTTGCGGGGAAACTCAAGGGATGCTTCCCCACATTTGTGGATATCCCTAGTAAACCCTTTGGTGTAGACTAGAGAACCTAAGGGTAATGATTAAAGGAGAATGAATCAGTAACATATTTGGCTTCTTGGATGAATGCCCCAGTTTGGCTGGTTAGCATTCTGGTTAAGGACCCATATCCCCAGGTAGGTGGTCTTGAGTTTGCATTCTATTATGAATCCATACCAATAATTTTTATTTGATTCAAAATATATTTGAAGTTAATGGCTTTTGTTGTAATTACTTGGTGAATATTTTATATGGCTTTTCGAAAATGACTGAGGACCCAACCATCAAATGGTCCTGCTGTAGGCTATCAATCTGTTGATTCTGTAACAGCTCATGAAGCACATCTGGGGTGATTAGTCTGAGGAAGTACATGACAAATAGATGTTGTGTGATACTGAAAGGTATGCCAAACAAAACTTTGAAGCCTTAAGAATTTTTACTATCACCATAAATTACAATGTGATCAAAGTGTTTCATAATCAGCTTAAGTATACCACTTGAATTGTTCTCAGAGAAACATGAGAAAGGACAGAACATGATTGCATATTTTATCCACATTTTCACCTTTCTAGCATGCTTGGACACTAATAAATAAAAATCTGAGAAAAAACAAAGAAATGAAACCAATCTCGAGGCTTGTTCAATGTTTTTATTGTTGTGTTTATTATGAGTTTTGTTTTTCGGTTAATGAATATGCTAACTCTATGAAGTGTTAGTTTTTCCTACCACTGACTGTGTTTTCTGAGGATTGAAGATCTGCTCTAATCCCTTTTGAATGGTTGTGGAATCACTCCAAACGCTATTTTCTATTCTAAAAATTGTGAAACTGTTGCTGCTATATATATAATAATTTTCAAGCAAAGGGCCGTGTTTTTGGCCTGAAATCGATTTTGGCACCAGTTGGGTATGAGGCTCTAGAGAGCATAGTTAAGTTTTTATGGTGGCAAGAATTATATTGTATCCCAAGTCTTGGTTTGGCACTGTAAAAACGTGTATGATCATAGTAGAGTTTATTTGTTTGTGTGTGCAGAGTTATTGTTTCCAAGTACTAGGTGTTGCCAAAATAAAATGCAAAAGATCTATTGGTTTTCTGTTAAAACTTTAAGAAAAATAAATTGCTATTTAAATCAATGTTATGTTGATTTTGTAGCTTTGGGAGGTATTCCCACTAGATGCCAAGGTGGCAGGCATGTGGGGAATTTCGTTGGCATCAGTTTTGACTTGCGTTTCATCAAAATCGGCCTAGAAATGAGGCCAGGGCATTATGGGCAAGTTGATGGGCTTTGTAGGCTTGTGTGGGGATGCCACACCCACAAAAGATGATTAAAATATTTTAATTAATTGTTGAATTTATAAAGGGCTCGTAAACTCACTCATTGGACTCCTATATAAAAAATAGATGTCATTGTTGTTAAAATTTTGGTATGCTCGTTTAATCATAGACAATGTCACATCATTGTCACCCAACCATAGGCATTCACATATGCCACCCCTGAGCATAATAACATTTTCTTAGATATAATGATTCCAGCAAGTCCACACTAGAACCAACAGATAAACCCCAACCAGAAATACCATTGCTGCAGCAACAACACAATACCAAGAGAACGTACATCTACTAATAGAAGCATACATTTACCAAGAGAAGCACACAAGAAATACCGGAAAAAGGGTTTTCACACGTTTGTTTAATGGTTTTCTTACTTCCGGAATATTCTATTCTAAGTACAAAAGTTACACTTGGAAGTTAATACCTCCCGCAGCTACCAAAACATCAACACTCTCTCTTAGCTAGGGAGGTATTAACTAAGATGTTCTTCATGTAACGGTCTCAAACACATCCATCCGTCTCACATGGCATGGACAAGACTCACATGGTCTTGCAGACTAGTCTATAGGTAGCATCACCATAGCCACACATGCTATCTCATGATCCAACAGATCATGTCTCAAGTAGCATGGCCAAACAGGCCATCTCATGATCAAACAGATCATGTAAAAAGTGACAACATCATAGCCACAGGGTCTGTCATAGTCACACATACAAACTATTTGATGGCCATGCCCTAGTCATGCATATGGGGTCTCATCATCCTTCAGGGTTTTATGTCATCACGAGGCTTCAACTAGCTCATATAGAACTAGGAAACTCGTCAGCTCACACAGAATCTGACATTTAGTTCATAAAGAACTAATAACTCGCCAGCGCACATAAAATCTGACATCTAGTTCATAAAGAACTAGTAACTCGCCATCTCACACAGAATCTGGCATCTAGTTCATAAAGAACTAGTAACTCGTCAACTCACACAAAATCTGACATTTAGTTCATAAAGAACTAGTAACGCGCCAGCTCACACACAATCTGGCATCTAGTTCATAAAGAACTAGTAACCTCTAGTTGGCACATCAGGGAACCGGTCCACAGTGACCAGAGATCTAATCACAAGGATTAGGCGATGTAGTGCTCACACACTACCCATCTAGCACAAGGCTAGGAAACACCTCCAACCACACAGGTTGGCCTTCAAGCTTGAAAAGTTGGAAAACTTGTCAGCCCCGAAGGCTCGACATCTGCAAACCTTGTGCAAGGTCATGTTGATTGGTGCCACAATTAGTGACGTGCCCGTGAATGACTACCCACCGCTACTGCCACACGTTGATGTTGTTGCCCTGGAATCATATTTGTAACTCATCACTCCCTCTTACTAGGGAAGTCCTTCTGGACCACACCAAGCTTGTTCCTGAAGTATGCAAACTTCACTCTCGACAGAGGCTTGGTCAACACGTCTTCTATTTGCTCATTTGTAGCGACACACTGGAGCTTCATTGCTCCCTTCTACACCATATCTATGATATAATGGTATCTGATCTCGATATGCTTGGACTTGTCATGAAACATCGGGTTCTTTGTCAACTTCACACAACTCTGGTTGTCACACCAGATACAAGTCACCTCTAACTCGAGATCAAACAATCCTGCAAGCATCTTTCGAAGCCACACTACTTCGCTGCTAGTTGAACACGCTGCTATGTACTCTGCTTCAGTCGTACTAAGCGCTATACTCATATGCTTCTTGCTAAACCATGAGATCATAGTTGATCCCAAATTGAAGCAACATCTAGATGTATTCTTCCGGTTTGCAACACTATCGGCCCAATCTGAATCAGTAAAGCCTTGTAGGCTTATCTCACGATCTGAAACATATCTGAGTCCATAGTCAATTGTGTCTTTCAAGTACCTCATCACATGTTTTGTTGCAATTAAGTGAACACGCTTCGACTCGACCATATATTGACTCAATGTGTTCACCGCAAAACATATATCTGACCTTGTGTTCATTGAGTACATCAACGAACCAATCATCTGCATATACATGGTGGCATCCACTATCTCTGAAGATGTATCACTCAATAACTTTAGATTTGCTACTATCGGTGCAGGCATGGCTTTACAATCCATCATTTGGAATCTCTTCAGAGTTTTTACAGTATATTTTCCTTGGTTAAGGAAAATCTCACTCGATCTTTCCCATACCTCTAGACCTAAGAAATAATGCATCATACCCAGGTCTTTCATCTCGAACTCTGATGCAAGCTTTTTCTTGCACTCAACGATGAACTTCTTGTTCCCTGTTAGAAACAGGTCATCCACATATAATAGTAATATCACTGGTCCACCATCCACAACCTTGTAGTAAAGGTTGGAATATGTTTTAATCTTGGTAAAGCCCAAGCTCATCAGGAAACTGTCTGATCTAGCATATCATGCCCTCGGTGCATGCTTAAGCTCGTACAAAGTTTTCTTCAATCTGCAGACATGAGACTCCTTCTCATGTACCTTGTGGCTGCCCTATGTACACTTCTTCTGACTACTGGAGAAAGTGTCTCGTCATAATCTTCTCCCTCTTGCTGGGAGAATCTTTTGGCTACAAATCAAGCTTTGTACATCTCTATGCTGCCATCAACAACATGTTTGATCTTGTAGATCAATTTGGAAGTCACCATTGACTTCCCTTCTGGTCTCAAGGCAAAATCCATATCCCAGTCCTTTTGACCGACTTCCTCCTCTGTCATTGAAACAAGGGAATCTTTCAGGAGGTCTCATATCTCCTCGAAACCTTTGAAACTTCGATCTAGTCTCCTCAACTCATGGCACATGTCTGTCAATCCTGGAAGACATCTCTCTCTCCCATCTGAATATAAAGAGGAATACTTTCTGAATGAAAGTCTCTAAGCCACTGAATCTCTTTGAGATTAGGTTCACTCTGAGTCTCCATGCTCCCTCTGAAGCTTGACTCTCTAAGTCTATATAATCTTTGGGCCATCTGCTCCCTCTATGTGTGATGATTTCCTCTGAAGTCTCCTATGAATGGTCTTGGGAAGGCTGCTCCGCCCTACTGGATCGTGAGGGTTGACTCCCTTTGAACTCTATCTCCTTCTGAGCTGGTATTAGGTGGGGTCGCCTGCCTCACCATTGGTGGAGTCATTTGCTCCTCATGATATAGCTCATCAATGCTATATATCTTTGCATCCTACAAATTGTCACTGGACCATGCTAGTCTCTTCCTGGTTAAACATAGTTACCAACTTAATGAGAATTGTGACCTCAAAACGAGAACTCTGACCCAAAATACCCATATTTTTCCCAAAAAAACATGAAAATCAACTCCCAATTTAAAAAGTGGTGCTACCGGTAGCACCATTTTTTCAAATGGGGTCAAAATTACAACATTTTTCAAACATGGCCTTCAAAACTCATACAATAGCTCAAAAAAACCTTCAAATCGGCACCTAAATAAAAAAATGACGTTATGAATTTTTTTATTTTTTTTCAAAACATTAAATTTATAGATATTTTGAAATCTTATTTTAACGATACCATTAAAACCAAAACCTCAAAATCAACCATCAAATTGAAATGGTACTACTACCAGTGGCACCCATTTTAAATTTAGGATACTAAAATGACATTTTTTTAAAGTGGTAATCAAAATCATCGTTAATGCAAACAAAATCATCAAATCAATCCTTAAATATTTACTTTTAAAATCTTAGTTTATCACTCCAAAAACAACATAATACATAATATCATGAAAACAATAAATTTAAAAATATATAATCAAAACTCAAATTTGTAAAAAAAAGAAAAAAAACAAACAAACATTAAAAAAAAATGGATAAAAAAAACACAAATATAATTATAACTATATACTAGCCTTCAATATAAAACGTATGTGGTAATTTTGGTTGCACGGTTTAATCATACTTAATTATTTAAACGTGGCATTTACATATCCTTACAGTAATTTTTTTTACAGTAATTTTTTAATGTGATTAGGTAAATGTTAAAAAGTAAACATGTTAACGGATGCGTGCCCATTGTACGCCTTTCGGCGTAATAACATAGTTATATAATATATAACTATATTATATATCGTATAACTATATATAATATAGTTATAATTGAGAAGTTGTAATAAGTAACAATGTCCCTTCTTGGGCGACAATCCTTGATAGTTGCAGACGAGATGAGGCGAGACAGAATTCAACGCGGCTAGGGACTAAACCCTAGCCGCCCCAGCTCTGGTTTTCGTTTGCAGGGGCGAGGATCCTCGGCGGTAGCAGCCGATCATGGTTCCCCGCATACAGAGACGTGAATCGGCACCTTCAGAGCGCTCCTGCGTGGCCTGTTCGCCTGCGTTTTTGCATGCGTATTGGTGCAGTGGTCTTGGCTTGCCGCTGCGACTGGTCTTGCTGGAGGTCGACGGCCTGCTATGATGGCCCCATATCCGATTGGCGAGAGAGGAAAAGACCGATTGGAAGCATTCAAAGCGTTGGTCCGCTCGGCAGGACCCAAATCCAAGCCTTCTCTCTCGTCTAAGTTTGTTAAGAAGATGGAGGAGATCCATTCTCTGGAGCTATCTCCAGAGGAGCCTTGCAAGCTTGCCCTCCTTCTAGCAGAAACGACCCTCATAGGAAAGTTTACGGGGTTATGGCCTAGCCCCAAAACAGTGGAGGCATGGACGGATGATCGTTGGAAGTCGTTGATACAGGGAAACGTCTCTCTGTTAGCCGTAGGCAGGGGTTTTTTTGTCTTCAGTTTCTCGAGCAAAGAGGACTGTGATCTAGTGTTCAGATCTGGACCCTATTTCATGGGGTCGAGAGGACTGTTCTTAGCCCCCTGGACTCTTGACTTCAATCCCGAAGCCGAGATCACCGCAGCCCCTGTCTGGGTTAGGCTGTCTCACCTT
>SNQJ01S0023100.1:216901-256435 GCA_010110895.2 Picea sitchensis
AGCAATATCTACTATGTGCAACAGTTATACATCCATAGGTTGGAGGATGGGATACCTCCATCATTAAGAGGGAGTGTTGATTTTGTAGCTTCAGGAGGTATTCCCACTAGATGCCAAGGTTCCAAGCATGTGAGAAATTTTGTTGGCATCAGTTTTGACTTTTGTTTCATCAAAATCGACCTATAAATGAGGTGAGGGCATCATGGGCAAGTTGATGGGCTTTGTGGGCTTGTGTGGGGGTGTCACACTGACAAAATATGATTAAAATATTCTAATTAATTGTTGAGTTTAGGAAGGGCTCATAAATTCACTCATTGGACTCCTATATAAAGAAGAGATGTCATTGTGACATTAGATCATTGTATATGATGGAGATAACATAAGTGAGGTGCACTTGTGCTAGGAATTTGGAAATTTTAGCAAGGAGAAATCCGTAATTGTGAGGCAATCTGGCCTATGGCTTCTTGTGTTTTTTCTGTTCTTGTCTCACGCATGTAAAAGATTATATTTTCAACCAAGGGAGAGGCACACGTGTGAGAATAAGAAGCGTTGAGGCCTCATGTGTGGAGCCAAGAGACAACCACATTGTCACACACCCACTGCGACAACTAAGATTTTTCTTTTTTTTTTTGTCTTTTCTTCGAGGGACAAAATCCCTGAATATCTATGGGGCCTAGTGCAGACCCTCCCTTCCCTTATCCTCCCCCATGTGATCGTTGGCTATGAATACAGGCCTTACCAAAATGGCACTTCCGGCTTCCGCAATTCAGGAATCGCGATGCAAGCGTTCCTCCTTTCCTTTTTTAATCCCCGGGACTCGAAAGCCCGGTATCATCTGGATCCACGGTCCAGATCGTCGGCTTGATCAACGACCTGGATTAAATCTCGACATTCTATCTTTCGGGATTTCTGGCGGGGTATTCCCTCCTATTCCTTCGATGTCCAGAACCCTGGTGACTTTAGACCTTCGCCATGCGTCCCCTACAAATGGACGGTCCAGATTCTTTCGGGACTCGAAATGTCCATTCCCGAGTTTTGACCTTGATTAACTGCTAGCACCTACCTTCTCCTTCTACCACATGGCTCTGCCCTGTGACCTAGGGCTCATCCACAGAGCGTGTCAGGGTTTCGGGTACCGGGATTTCACAACTTGTGAAAATGAGGGGTCTTACCCTTTGGTTTCCCGGGCGCCGGAACGCCGAAACCTATTCACGCTAAACCGGCTCATCCACAGAGCGCGTCGTGGTTTCGGGTATCGGGATTTCGCGACTTGCGAAAACGAGGGGTCTTACCCTTTGGTTTCCCGGGTGCCGAAACGCCGAAACCTATTCATGGTAAACTAACTCATCCGCAGAGCACGTCGGGGTTTCGGGTACCGGGATTTCGCGACTTGCAAACACGAGGGGTCTTACCCTTTGGTTTCCCGGGTGTCAAAACACCGAAACCTATTCACGCTAAACTTCTTCGAGGTTTCGCATACCGAGATTTCATGACTGACGAAGACGAGGGTCTTGCCCTTGGGTTTCCCGGGTACCGAAACGCTGAAATCTATTCACGCTAAACGGATTCGGGGTTTTGCATACCGGGATTTCGCGACTAGCGAAGACGAGGGGTCTTGCCCTTGGGTTTCCTGGGTGCCGAAACGCCGAAAACTATTCACGCTAAACTGATTCGGGGTTTCTCATACCAGGATTTCGCGACTGGCGAAGACGAGGGGTCTTGCCCTTGGGTTTCCCGGGTGCCGAAACGCTAAAACCTGAGAGAATTGCTCTTTCTTGTACAAGGTTTCTAGACTCTGATCACATGATCCTTCATAGGATTCTTGGGTAATCATCTCTAGGCTTGGTGTCCTGACTGAAAATCCTCCCTAATTCACCGAGCTATGAACTCTGTGATAGGGGTAAAGTAAACTCGTGGGTTTACTATAACAATAATCTTTTCAAGGATCTCACTCTGGCTTTGGAATGTGAGGAAACTTCCCGGGAGGAGGTGCCTTCGGAAAATCAAACCAGGACATAGCGTGAGTCAAGTAGATGGAACAAATCTCAAGGGGATGGACTCGTAATCTGAACTTATTCATTCTATACATAAACCAATTATGGTCATATAAGTATAAGCATGCATCCATTATTTCTGATCAAAACACCAAGCAAACACTTCTATACAGAAAAAATTTATGAGTGTACAAACATGAGCATACATCCAGGATATTCAATTCAAGATATAAGAGATAAACACTTATCAGAAACACCAGGTGTGACGCGACTGCTGATAGGTGTGCTCGTTTCCACCCAACCATAGGCTCAGTGACTCCAAACGGATTTACCACAAGCCACCCCCGAGCTAGACCATGATGCTTGAGATTCAGTCTCCTACTTCCATCTCAATGGAAGTCAAGGACGAAGGTTGCTCTCCTTCTCCTTTGTTCAGAACTCCCTGTATTTCCATAGCTCCTCCAGTTTTCTTCTGCGATTCCTATCGCACACGTTCTCTTCTTTTTTTCCTCCTCCCTTACCACACTTCCTCTCTTGCCTTTTCTCTACAAGATTGTGTGTGGCACGAATTTCCTCGTCCGTGGTCAGGTCTGGGAGCTATTACGGATGGGCGGTTCACCCCCATCCCCTCATTAACTCTTGAGGAGCCTCCCCACCTACCAATCTAACGGGAAATCCATTCCAAGGTCAGAGAGTTGCTTTGGTCTTTGAGCAAGTAAAAACCAGTACGGTACTAGCTCGGTGGAAGTTAACGCAACCATTCCAGGTCCCTTCCACCACCTCTCATTAGCCATCGTGGTCTCTTTTATCACATCCCCCTCCCAGCAGTCATGCAACACATAATCATAACATAATTTACATTCATCGACCTTTTATACAAAGGTTCGTCAAATCAAACATTCACATCTTTGAGTTTGCCATAGTTCTTGGCCAATATAGTTATTTTTACAGACTGGAGGAAACAGGGTGTTACACACATGTGTGAGGAGACAGTTCACATGTGTGATTGTACTGACAAGCCATATAGTCTATAAAACCACGTGGAAGTAGGCCAAGGGACAGAAAAAGGGATCTACTCTTGTGAAGGGAAGATTCAGTCTACATGTGTGAAGGGCAAGTAACATGTCCATGCAGCTGATGTCAGCATAGGTATAGGTGGCAACATATTTGAAGGTAGATTTCTAGTATTTTGTTGAGTTGTAATTTTTCTTATTTTTGTTGTGAAGCACAGTTTTTCCTTGGGATTATTTTGGTCAAAGGTTGTTGACCGTGAGAGTTAGTTTTGCTCTCAGATATTGTGAATTTAATAAAGTTTACAGAACAAAAAATTGTCTCAGTTGTGTTGATGACTAAGTTCTTATCTTGTTGTTTCCACTGCATATAATTTCGTCATAATTTTCAGTGTGAAATTGTTCAGTGAAATAAAGCTAGGGTTTGCTTGTTGCTCGCTAGGTAGAAATTTCCAAATCTGAAAATTGATCACATAGGTGCACATGAAAATTGACATGGTATCAGAGTTTGAGATATGAAGAGACATGGATCATCTTGAAACACACTAGAGGATTTTTGTTCTTGTTATGGGAAGGTAAACATGGTGAACACATTAAAGCTTGAGGATACCCCGGAAGGGGCAACCAACTTTCAGGCATGGAAGGCAAGGTTTCTCCTTCTATTGGAAGAGAATGACCTCAAGGAGTATGTCGAGAGTGTGGTTGCAACCCATACTGATCCACGGGCTCTGACTTCTCACAAGAAGGAAGAAAAGGCCAAGCAGGTATTGCTTGAGTCCGTGAAGGACCACTTGATTCCTCACATTGCGGATACAACAACTGTCAAGGATATGTATGATGATTTGGTAGGTCTATACCAAAAAAAGAACACTGGAAGGATGCTAAACTTGAAGCATCAACTTCAGATTGTCAGGATGACGAGTGAGGACACAATTTTCAATTATCTCATGAAGATTGCTTATATCTAAGATCAACTCACAACCATTGGTGTGAGACATTGCAGGATGTTGAGGTTGTGAATGTAGCCTTGAGAGGTCTTCCCAAGTCCTGGGAGCCATTTGTGTAGGGGGTCTGTGCATGAGACAATTTACCAGACTTTGATAGATTATGGACATATTGTATCCAGGAAGAGATTTGATTAGTGTCTAGGGATGATTTGGATGGCCCAGTGAAGAATGGAAGTGATGAGAACCAAGGCCTTACAGCGCACACTAGAAATGGTAGAAAGGGTTCTCCAGACAGAAGAACTCTGTCAGGGAGGACGGCTTCTCCCGAGAGAGAAGCATCTCCAAAGCCGAGACGAAAGAAGGATCTTAGTAAGATCATATGTTTTGAGTGCAATGAATTTGGCCACTATGCTTCACAATTTCCACTTCGGAGGGGAAGAGGAAGAAGTTAGTAGGCATTAGTAGCAAAGGTTGATGAGGTTGCAAACAAGTTCCAGAGGGAGACCTTGTTGGTATCTGCTCTTTCACGTACCGTCTCCAGCAGGGAGAGATGGTTGGTGGATAGTTGAGCATCTTGCTATATGACAGGGGAACGAGAGTTGTTTGACACTCTCATAGAGATTGGCTCAGAATTATGTGTGGATCTTGGTACAGGAGCCAAGCATTGGGTACGAGGATCTGATATAGTATCGTTTCAGTTGGATTCAGGGGAGACACTAAGGGTGTCAAATGTGTTGTGGGTTCCAGAACTAAGGAGTGTCCTCTCAGTCTCAGAGATTGAGAGGAAGGGATATCATGTGATGTTTCGATACAAATAAGTGCTTCTTGTGCCTAGATAGACTAGCTTCATATCAACAATGGTTCTTGGAGTTAGGGAGGGAAACCTATATAGGATGTGGGTCCAGCCTATGGGTGTTATGGCCAGCAGGGGCAGAGAAACAGAGGAGGAGTAGGTTGTTCCACCAGAGGTGAGGTAGATGGCCACACCAGTAGCACAAGTTTAGAGGGAGATGACCCTCAGGATCAAGGAGGGAGGAGAAACCTCCCAAGACTATGCAGAGGACAATGGATAGGGAGCAGAGGGCCCCAGAAGTTGTGTAGACTCAAAAGGAGTCAGATTTCACATGAGGCATGTGATCTTAGAGAGAGAGATGGTCATCTAGAGGGAGTTCCCCCTCAAGTTTAGATGGGAGAGCGACATCTTCCAGGACTAGAAGACACATCTCATGGGTTGAGGAGGTCAGACATGAGATGCAGGAGCAGGAGGCTTATGAGAGTTGTGTACCTTCCATGGAGGGCTCAATTGATTCAACAAGGTATGCTACTGTGATAGAGGAGGCCATACAAGAGACTCAGAGGTGGGAGGCTTCTAGGGCATGTGGGACATGGATGAAGGATCCATGTGTTTTGGCAAGAATTTCTCCAGTCATAGAGAGAGTAGACAGAGAGGCAACCTGTACAGACAAATTGGCCTTAGTGATAGAAGACGCAACTAGTCAGACAGATTTTTCCTATCAGACCAAGGATGTGGCAAGTTAGACAGACTGGACATTAATGATAGTGGATGTAACCAGTGAGACAAACTTGACAACAAAATTTTTGTTTTATTCCTTGGTAGAAGTCCACGGACCCAGCCTATAGTAAGCCAGGAAGGAAGTAATAATCAGGACTATTGGAGTATTATAGATGAAGTGGCATATTCTGGGGCGATATCTCTTTATATGCAACTTATTTATACACCGGATCTTGGAGGATGGGATACGTCGTTATTGAAAGTATTGATTTTGTATCTTTGGAAGGTATTCCCACTAGATGTTAAGGTGCCCAAACATGTGAGAAATTTCGTTGGATCAGTTTTGACTTTTGGCTACATCAAAGCTGACCTAGAAATGAGCCGGAGCATCATGGGCAAGTTGAGTAGGCTTTGTGGACTTATGTAGGGTGTCACACCTACAAAGATGATTAAATTCTAATTAATTGTTGAGTTTAGTAAGGGCTCCTAAAGTCACTCATTGGACTCCTCTATAAAGGAGAAATGTCATTGTGACATTAGATCATTGTGCATGATGGAGATAACATAAAAACATTTTATATATATAACATTAAAAAAACATTAAAAAATACAAATATATATATATATATATATATATATATATATATATATATATATATCTCTCTCATATATATATATATATAATTTTTATCAAAGCTTCTCTTAATGCTTTACATGAGAGAAACAAAATTCTAAAGAGTTTCAAGTAATCACTTACTCTCTTAGGTCTAATAAACCAATTAAAGTCTTAGTGGAAGTTAATCATCATCATCATCATTCATATATATATATATATATATATATATATTAAACTGTAGTTTTAAATTTTTTATAAATTTTATATTTCAATTTTACTTTTTAAGTTTTAATATAAATAATTTTTTTATAAAATTTTATATTTCAATTTTACTTTTTTAAGTTTTTTAATATAAATATTAATTTTTTATTATAATTTTAAGTATTTTTTTAAAATTTTGTATTAAATTTTTTTTATATATATATATATATATATATAAACCCTTTTAAAGTATTTTTGGCCATAAATTTAATTTTTTTTTACCTTTTTTTTTAAATTTGTTATCATTTTCTCTTAGTTTATATATATATTTTTAAATTTTTGGTATTATTTTACTCTTTAGTTTTTTAAGTTTTTCTTTAATCTATTTTTTTTATATATATAAAAAATGGTTTTTTATTTATTTTTTGTTTCCATTCTTTTCTTTTTCTTAATTTTTTTAGTTTATCATTTATAAAAAAATTAATTAAATTTGTTTGCTAAATATTTAAAAATAGTGTTATTTAACTACAATTATTTTCTCTATATTGAAGTAAAGTAAAAAATGTGTTAAAAATGATATTTTCCACTATATTAAAAAAATATGGAACCATAAATTAATTAAGGAGATATAATTATATGAAAAATGTTAATTTCAAAAAACAACTTAAAAAATGAGGGGGGTGCTACTAGTAGCATAACTTTTCAAAATGAGATAAAAATGGTGACCCCCAAAAAAATGAGAAATCTGTAAAGTAACGATGTTCTCTTATCTTGTTGTTTCTGCTGCATATAATTTCGTCATAATTTAAAAACATTATGGATTTTGTCATAATTTAAGCATTTAAAAAGATAACGCGGATACATTATGGATAAGAAGATTTAAAATATCAAAAAACAACCTAAAAAGGGAGGGGGGTGCTACCGGTAGCACAAGTTTTCAAAACGAGGTAAAAAATGTGACCAAAAAAAAAACGAGAAATCTAAAGAGTTCTCGTTAAGTTGTTAACGATGTTCAGTGAAACAAAGCTAGGGTTTGTTTGTTTCTCACTGGGTAGCAATTATAATATCTGAAAATTGGTCACATAGGTGCATGTGAAAATTGACATGTTACTGGAACTAGACTGGTCATTGAACCAATTGACCCTAGAAACCTGAACTGGACAAAAATAAGAAACAAAACCAGACCACAAAGCCCATTGACTAATATATATATATATATATTCAAGTGCATCCATGTGAATCCAACCATTATACACAAATATGCTAAATTTCTCATGTATATAGCAAGTACGGGTGCATATAACCAAAATACCATTGAGTGCAATCCATATTTGAACCAAAACACATTAACAAAGAGACTCTAAATGGCCTCTACAGTCCAAAAATAAGCATAGTTCTAAAGAATCTACGATTTAATCATACAAGAGAATTATCTGAATTCTCATCATCTACATTCTCAACATTGACCAGACTCAAAAATGGGATTCCCCTGGCTTTGAAGGTACTCATCCAACAACAATGTTCAAATCCTCTAGTTGTGGAGGTGGGTCCAAGTCTATCCAAGATAGGTCTTCATTGTCAAATGTTGTGCTTTGAGTCACCACAACCCAATCTTATGAGGGATCAATATCATCCAAGACTGTGTTGATTGATTCAAAGGTCTTGTTCAACAATTGGTTGCACCTCAATCTACGGTTTCACTTGACATAAGCCATATAATTTAACCATTTTTGTTCCAAATGGTTTCTCTTCTTGGTGTGTATATGCTCAAAAACACTACAATTGCGTTCACACCCAGAAGCAATGCATTTCTGGCTCAATACTCAAATTGCAAACTTTTGTAAATCAAGACATTGGCTACCAAATTCCCCCCACCAATATGTTGCGATAAGAGTTGAAGGCAAAGAATCTTCAACGAATGAGTTTGAAACTTTGACTCAACTTTTGTAATGAATAATATAATTTGAAAATTTTGAAATTACTTACCTAGTGGATCCTTTGATGTGCTTCATATAAACATAGACATGTCGAAGGTATCAATACCTTCATTGAAATGTTGGAACTTATTGTGTATCTCATGCATTCTTATTTATAAGAGAAATGAGAAATCTACAATATTTTGGGAAAAAGTGTATTTGCACAAGATTTTCTCTTAATTCATTGATTTATTTCTCTCTTTTCAATGGAATTTTAAAAGACTGCATTAACAAATTGATGAAAACATTGTATGGATTTAAGTGTTCAAGAACATCACATTCAAACAAAGGAAGAATTGTGTTTGCAAATATTCCGTTAGAATTGCACAAACCTTCATTACAATTGCATGTTGTTTAGATCCTTGAACCTTAGGATTATATTCAGAAGAAGAACTTCATGTGTTTGTAGATTTATTGCATGTAAATAATTGGTAGTTTAACACAAACAAAGTAGCTCAAGATTCAATCTCTTGGGAGCATGTTGACTCCAATTCTCTCCTTTTTCCATGTCTGAGTTCATAAAGCAATTGAATGGCATGTTGAGGAGGAATTGCCTCTTCAAATTTCAGATATGTCAAAGGCCATTTTGTTTCTTGCTCTCCAAGTTCCTCTATCCAAGCATAGAAATCTGGTCTGCCTTCCCTCTTTTCCATTAATCACCCTTGCAATGCAAGTTGTACATCTACATACATATAGACTTGTGGTTGCTTGGTCTTTCCATTCTTTGCAGGATCTATGTCCATCTGAACAATTCTAGTATGGATTGTAAATGAATTCAATTTACCAGTCAGTCTTATCATCAAAGCGAACACTAAAGCAAGCAACAAATCAATTTTATCCACTGCAAAATTGGCATAAATAGTCTCGTGACTGCCCATCATCCCCAAGATTTTCTCATGAGAAGATGTAAAAGATACCAATCCCATTAAAGCACTGGCAATTTGAATGCGTGTATGATCTACAAACTCTCTGAGTTCCTAGCTAGCATTGTGAAAATCCCCAACAACATACATGACATGTTTCTTAGAGTTAAACACCAAACGTTGGATCTACTTTCATTGAGAAATGTGTGGGGCCTTTGGGAGTTTTTAAATATAACCATGAAGTTTACTTTCTGACATGGATGATTTTAGGGGCTAAATTTCGTTCATGGGCTAATTTTTCATGGTTTTTCCAAAAACCAGATTCGCTATTTTAAAAATAATTCGCCCAAATTCTATAGGATAAAATTATTTTACCTTAAAAATTGTCAAACTTTTATAAAAACTATATAAAATACTTATAAATTTGAATATTTTACAAAAATATCGCCAAACATTTATAGTTGGCATATGAAAGATTAGTAATATTCTCCAAGGTTTCTATTTTAAAACAAATTTCCATCCTTAAAATCATCCCTGCTTTCCTTGTTCCAATCTAGAATAGTCACATGCAATGTATGCATTGCCACGTAGTAATTGTGCTTGCACTATGTATTTATATTATGTTAAGGGATCTTGTCCCTTCATTAAATTGTAAAGAGCAATGCTAATTAATCATTTGGTTCATGACAAGTACCCCTCTCTCGAGCTCCTTTGTTTTCTAAACTTGGGTATAAAGGATGTTTTACTAATGAGATGTTGTGTCATGGAATGCAATCACTAATAGTTTTTACCAGAATTAAAAATGGGAATGGTGAATTTATCTCCATTTGATATACTATAATTGTTAAGTTTTGTCTAACTAGCTATGTTGTGCCTTTCCCTTTCAGGCATGAAGTTTGAGTTCCAACTAAATGAATTTCTAACCTCATCTTGTTGTCAATTATTGTACTATCAATTGTCTTTACATTTCAATACACTTCCCATAATTTGTGTGTTTTATGTTCCAACTTGTGGATGTCTCCCACATAGATCACTGAGCAACGGTTTGACATTTGGATGCCTCCCAACCATTTGCTTGATATAGATATTTATCCTAATAATTTCAATTAGAGGTTAGAACATTGTTTGAGGTGTCCTCTTAAAGTGGTGAGTTTGCAACATGATTCTCAAATTCAGGCTTGTTCTTGAAACATCCACAAGAAAGTCCTTAGAGAAACTCTTGAAGCTCATGCCAAAATCACTTTCCTATGCTGCTGTAAATTTTTCAAGTGACAAGATAAAGATGAAGAGAGAAAAAACACAAGGAAAATTGATCAACATTTTTCAATCCTTCAACGTTTATATAATGAACAAGGGAGGTTACACAACAAAATCACCCATAATGGAACTAGTGATGGAGGATAAGAATGGAAATTATAACTTCAAGAGCATTTATCCGTTAGGGCACATTTCTCCATGTCTAATTTTGGTGCTTTAATCATTGAAATGATTCCCTTAAACTAGGCACCTTGCATGTTTCTCCAGTAGTTGTTGACAGGTCTGAAAATGGCAGTGGTAGGGCTAAAATAGCTTTTATGGTAGCACTCACCTTAACTAAATCAATTATAAAAGAGACTAATAATAGCGGGTCTGAAGAGGCATGACAGGTCTGCATTAGATCGGGTCATAAATATCCTCATTGGCAACACCCTTCTACTCTAAAATGGGCAGGATATCACTTGAATACCAATGCCCCTCCATCATGAGTGTAACTTCCAAGGTAGTGCTCTATGATTATGTGTAAATATTCTGTAAGAATATAACAAGAAACACATAATAAATCTTCCTAGAAGGGAATACTTCTCCTAACCATTGGCACAAGATTTGGCCACAAACATTCATGGGAGAAGGGCCTAAGATTATTTTGTTTTACCATTCAAAATCAGAGGTGAATTAGTGCAAGAAAATTGCTGCAACATTTTTTTTTAATAAAATAGTCTGTGGACCAAGACTAGTGTCAATCCATTGGGCAAGTGGAGTCAAAGGATATAACTAGGAGAGTTGTCTTTTCATTGTGATAAGGAAGCATGTATCCTAAATAAAAAACATATAGCAACCCTATCATGTTGTCCACTAAAACAAAAAATTCTTATGAGGACTCCAGATGAAAAAAGACCTGCAAACATGCATGAGGGTGTGTCCACTAAAGGAGATTGTAAATTCTAGCGAATCCAAATTAAGAAAGAAGATACATAAGGACATTTCCAATGATAGACACATATTTTAAGAGCATAATGAACCACATATAAACTTCTTCTAAACAAAGAACTAAGTTACCCAGATTTTATCGCTTCATGACATATATTTGCAATAAATTCTAGCATTCATCTTCCACAATATTGAACCTCAAAACATGTGCCCCAACCCAAAAACCCCTTTACTTACATTTCCTTCCATATTTTCAACTAAGCTCCAAGGGGGATCTCCCCAAATCCAACCATCACAAAAATGGAGAGAGAATATCCTTATATAGATTTAATTTCAATCTCCTCTATAATAAAATATTGATTAGTGGAATCTATATCCCACTTTATTTTGAAGGAAAAAACACTAGAATAAAATATTAAAGGGGCTCTCCATAGGAAAATTCCCATGGGAAATAAAATAATGTGACAATGATGATGGGAATGCCACATGTCATCATCCTCAAGTAAGCCCATGCAAGGTGCCATTTGTCCTCTTCTCCTTTGAAATGCTCCTCAAGATTTTCCTTCAATAATCACCCTTCGTTAAAATAATATATTTGCCAATCAAAGGAGATGGATCACTCTTCAAGAGAGGGGAGCTATTACTCCTCAAGATGGTGAAAATTCCAAGTGTTAGTCATTTATAAATAGGATGTTTTCCAAGGAAATCCTTAACTTGCAAATAATGTAAAATAATCCTTGAAGTAGGCATTCCCTTGTTATTGCGCAAGGAGTCTCAAGACCACTTTGAGTAGGCCAAATAACAATAAAATACAGCATGAAGAGATGCACCATTGAAGAGTATGCAAACATAGTTATAACTTCCAATCAACAAACAATATAATAATCCCCGACATGAAGTGCCTTTGAGATGTGTGCAATGAACCCACATTGATCAAGAAAGATAATATTAAAAATATCCCATGGAAAAGTGCGTCCTAGATAAATGTGCAAGGAGGATCACATTGACCAAGAAAAATCACAATAAGACACTCCTTGACATGTTCTTTAGGAGAGTGTTCCAATAGTAGTTATTATCTCCCTCAATAAATGTACCAATAATACTTTGAGAAACCAACCCCACACCACAAATAGAAATGGTAGTTAGAACGCTTTTGCCCATGCAATAACCAATTCATTCCTCAAGAAATACCATAGAGATGTGTGCAAGGTCCACTTTGGTTGTTATAAAAACATCTAAGATAAGGACGACCTAGGAGCATGACCCAGGTGCATACTGGTGGCCACCCACTTGTTCCATTAATTCATAATGGTTCCACATCTTGACAGTTTTTCTACAGTTTTTTGGGTCCCAAACTTCTGAGGTCGTTTTGAGGCCCTAAATGATTATTTTTGGCACGTCAGCACCTAGCATGTAATTTAAGGTAGATGTTAGGTCGTTCAGAATGTGTACTTATCGGCTAGACCTTTCTAACAGGCTACTAAGCACCCCAAATGGAGATCGTATGAAAAATTTACGCCCCCGAGAAGTTGACATATCAACTAACCACATCATGGCCCACAAACCTTTTGGGGTTAGGGTTTTGGATGTTTAGGGTTTTATCATTGATGTTTTATGTTAAAAGGCCTTTTCAACCTCTTTGTAATTAGTTTCTTGTGAATGATCGTAGTCAACATTCTTCAGGGATAAGCTACCACCATTCTAGATAGCTTGTGTGCTTTGCATTTTACAATCTTTTGTATTCCAAACAGTCATTAATAAAATTTGAATTTAACTGTGTTACTATGTTTCTTGCAATATCTTTGCATGTTTCCATGTTATATCTCTTCTTTCATGCCATTCTCAATATACTCTAGATCAATGGTATCAGAGAAATATGCTCTTTGTTTCTTTGTGCATGTCCCAGACGAGATGAGCCTATCAAGAGTTCAGTATTGAACTAGTTGATCCTGGGGAAGAACAATCCCATCGACCCAAGAAACCTCTCATGGAAAAACAAAAGAGAGACGACAAAGCAGGAGATCCTATCAAACTATTTCTCGAGGAATCCCTCATGCGATAAAGGAATGAGATGATGGATAATTTCGCCCATATCCTTCAACAGTTGCCAACAAAAATAGAAGCACCTTCAACTAGAAATCACTTCAAAGGTGCAATTCCCTTTAAGGTACAAGTTAACTTTGATATTCCTTTATTTGCAGTCCAGATAGAGGGTTATTTCTTAGTCCAAAATTTTTCCAACAATGAAAAAATCACCTTCTCCCTCCTTAAATCCCTTCCGCATGTCAGAGATTGGTGGGAAACTTATTATGAGCAACATGCCAGAGATGAGTCTACAAATTTTGGGCCAGTACCCACTTGGGATACTTTTTTTTATTCACTCAAGGAGAAATACTACCCTGTTGAAAACTATGATGACCAACACAATATGTACAACTTTTCATCATGAGATGGACCAGATGGTGTTGGAGTACACAAAAATATTCCATACCTTGTGAAAAAATATGGGTATTAAAGACTTTGAGCGACACTTGGTTTTAAAGTACCACAATGGCCTACATAGGTATATCCAAATAGATATGAAGTTCTTGGACATCTCCTCACTGGGATCCGCTTACCAATATGTTGTCAAGATCGAGAAAAAGTTAGAGCAAAATAATAAGCGTGATTTCAGTTTTGCAAACCCATCGCAACAAAAGCACGATAAAGGTGGCCCTAAATCCCATAGAAAAGGACAAAGCAAATATGGCCATCCCTAGGACAACCAGTCCAATCCACAAGCAAAGAAGGGTAATGGGAAGTCGAAGAAGGACACTGAAAAGTGGTATGATTTCCATGAAATCCATTGGCACAACATTGATGAATGTCGCTCCAAACAGTCATTGTTGGCTGAGATGAAATCATCATAGTCAGATGTCAACTCAGACTCTAATTTGAAACCAGATAAGGGAAAATAGATCATTGACACAAAACCCAGTGTCACCATCACTACCACAAAAGTCCAGACAGAGGAACTAGAGGATCCTAAAGAAGGGGAGAAACTCTTCAACTCATAGATGTGGATGAAGGAGACCCCACTCCATTTCATTGTTGACAATGGTATCCATAAGAACCTAATATTAGCAGAGGTCATCAAGAGGATGAACCTAACAACGAAAACGCACCCTCAACCATACACCATTGGTTGTCTTAACCAGAGATGATACATATGCATCAACCAACAATGCCACTTGCACTACGACATCAAACCCTTCAAATACAAGGTATTGTGTGATGTTTTCCCCATTAATGTTTGTAATATTATTTTAGGACAACCATATATGTGGAAGTGTCATGTTGTTTATGAATCTCGGCCCCGTAGTGTCATTATTACTTTGGGAGGTCAACTCTACAGGGTATCAAAGGCAGTCCCAACTACTACCATTTCATTAATCTTCACAAAGAAGTGCATAAAGGTGGTCTCTCAGACTAGGAGATTTGTCCTCTTTATGGTCTGATCAGAAGGTGAATGAAAGGTCACTACAACCGCCAAAACATTTGCATGAGGTCTCTCTGCACAACAACATTAGGTGGACAAGATAGTAGAAGATCACAAAGACATATTTTCCTCTCCTACTGGGGTGCATTTTCGCTGTCAGGTAAAGCACTCAATTTATTTGACACATGGTGCTCCTCTACTTAATGGCCTTGTATACATGTATTCTATTATGGAGAATGAAGAAATAAAATGCCATATCCAAGAGCTAATTTTGAAGGGACACATTAGACCAAGATCCTCACCTTGTAGGAGCCCAATTGTTCTGGTATAGAAGAAGGATGGTACATGGTGAATTTGTATTCATTACAGATCCTTAAACAAGATCACAGTCAAGAATCGACACCCAATCCATGTTGGGCCCCAACAACCCCCTTCTTTTTTTTTAATCAAAATCTAGGGTCCCTTGAAATTTTACTTGGATTCTTCATTTGTTTCCCTTTGACTTGATTGGATTGGTATTGGTTTGCTTTGTTTTGAGGTTGGTTTGATTTTATATTCTTTTGTTTTGTTTGGTTTGAATTTCATGAAATTTAAATGCCATTTCATTTTATTTTCTACAAAGTTTTAATGTTGATGGACGAGCTTCATAATTTGAGAGTTTTTATTACAATGCATGTTTTCTATGACATTTGTTCACATTTGATCAAATTTGAATGAGGGAGAGATGAACATAGAAATCTTAATTTAAACGAAAACCTTAATTTTTATCGACTTTTACTTTCGTTTAAATTATGATTATGTTTTGGTATTTTGCTCATTAACAATCATTTTCACAAAATCATTTGGTAGGTTTAATTAATTAAATTATTTTGTTAGTTTGCATCTCATTTCAAAATAAAAATAAAATAAAAATTCTATCATTTGTTTGATTTTGTGAAAACCCAAAATTAATATTTTTCTCCTCTCCATCAACTTAAAGCTTCTAGAATTTTAAGATCATATTTGAAAGGAAAATATAAACAATGTTTGTTTAGAACTTATAGTTAGTTTAAATTCATTTTTTATTTATTGTTCTAGATTTTGTTTTATTCACAATTTTTAGGTTATTAATTTAGGTTTCTATTATCAGTTATTTGGTATGGATATGATCATGGCTTGATTTTATTATCTAAATACGTTGAAGATAATTGATCCAAAAATAATATTGAATTGTTGCAAATAAATTATGAACAACACCAGATAAGACTTGAAAATGTGTTCAAGAACAGACACACAATTTTGCGGGACTTGTTTCAGCCAAACCATAAGGAATTTGAAGAAATGGTTGAAAACCCATCTCCAGAATGGATCCATTTAGCTTACATGAATTAATTTTCCCAAACAAATGCACGATTTGAGAGATATTTGTGTCTCAGGTAAATTTCAAGTGGAGGAAATTATTAGTGACTTCCAGACTATTCATTCATTGTATAAATATATGAGAAAGTTCATAGCCATGGGATCGAAGAAATTGAGAGGACGATTTTTATCCTTTCTCTTTTCTATATTGTTTCTTTTGTAAACTTTTTTTTCTTTTCAAATGGAGTAACGGATGGTTGGAATCTTTGGGAGAATGGACAAGTATTTTCAAAGAAGAATATGGAATTCCAGGTTGCTTAATGGTTTTTGTCCTGTGAGTAAAATGGTTTTATTTTCATTATAATATCTTCATATTCTTTGAATAATTGATTATGCATTGATTTAAATTATTTTTAGTTTTTTTTATCAATAAATGGTTAATTGTTATCATTTATATATTAATTTTTTCAATCTTTAAGAGTCTATTATCCCAAAAGTTCTTCCTGGACCATATGATGAACATATTTTGTTGAAACTATATGAGAAAGTAGTTTACTCTTTGGTTTTAGTCCTGTGTAGACTTTGCAGTGCTTTTTCATTGTCTTCTCATGTAATTTTTGATGTGAAATGTTATTTGTGTCAAATTAGCTTTAGTCAGTTATGCACATAATATTTTATATCATACTTTTTTTTTATGTTGTTCATTATCTTTTGGTTTAGTTTATATCTATGACTGATCATCTATTCAAGTATTTTGAGTTTACATCTGATGTTAAATAGCTGGTAACACCATTCCTGAGAATTGAAATTTCTTTAATTTTCAATTATTTTACATTTCAAGGTCACAAGATATATAATTATTTGTCTTTCTATCGTTATAAACTCGCTCCAGAATATGAAACACTTCCTTGAATTTATTCAGGAAGTATTATGCTTGATTTTGTCATAGGTTTAGACTTGACACAGGTTAAGAGGAGCTCATACAAATACAGAGAGATGAATTTAGCTTAGTATTGTTGATCAGTGAGAGGTTAGTAGGTGCATTGCTTTCTTTTATTCAGATTTGTTTATATATGAATGAGACAATAATTTCATTAATTAGCTTTGACTGTTTCTGTGTCATTGTTTCAATTGTATTTGGTTAGTATTTATTAGTTTAAAATCTTTAAACATTAAAAAAACAAAAATATTTATGTTCTTACTTTATCTTATTTTGAAACATTATTATGCACATTCATTTTCGCAATATTTCAAGCAAATCGTGTAAACTGTATATAGATTGTTTATAATCATTTGTATATTCACGTTTCTTTTTAATAAACATTAGTAAGTAATATATCATTTGTTAGAATCATAGCTTTAGATTATTTTATTTCTTTTACTGTTTTTAGGACTTTAGTTGGCTAACGGAGCCATTAAACTCGTCGGGTCCGATCATACCAAACGACTTGGGTTAATTAGACAACCCCGGTCTGGATCTAACCTTCCAGTTGATGGTGTGTCATTTACGCCTGTCAACAAATGGCGCTAGAAGGAGGGTCAAGGTAAATTTAATGATTAAATGTTTTACCCCTCAGCCTGTCATAATTCCAGATTTATAAATTATTCTTTTGTGTCATCTTGAAATGCACTAGAAGGCAAGCCAGACTGACAAGCTGGCCTTGTGGGAGTCTTTATTTCGAATGTTTTTAATTCCCCATGGCTCCCCAAATCACTATGTTGGAACATGTTTTCCACTTCTCATTACCCGCTATTCCTAACGACACAGTCTCTTGCTTGTCCAAATTCACCTTTGATGGTGGGGGGAATGTGTCTGCAAAATATCATCTTAACAAGTTTTGGTGTAAATGCATCAAGCATGATATTTCTGATTTAAAGGTTTTATGCATATGGTTCGCTTTTACTTTCAGGGTTCGGATTAAACATTGGTTTGAGTCTTTTCCAACATATCACATTATTGATTGGTTTAAGTTTGTAGATGAATTTTTAGATACTTTTGAAAACTATGATTACAATCAATTATGTGAAGAATTTCAAACTTTACTAATCAATGACAATTCATCTCCAGAAGACTTTTCAACAAGAATACATCATGTTCTCTGCAAATTTAATCTTGATCACATGTCATTTGTACTAAATATCCTCTATGATGCTTGCTTCCCTTTCATCCAGTCATATTCAGTCGCAAATGATGAATTGGTTACAAATCCTATCACTCAATTGCAAGAAGAATTTTGCTCGCAGGATGAGAGGAATCCATCCAAAAATTTTGAACAAGCAAGGGAGGTAGAACCTATTGAAAAGGTTCTTACTAACAATAGAATTGGTTTTTCCTCTGAATCATTGTATACTCAGCCCTCGACCATCGTGGAAGAATATTTGATGTTAGTTCAAGGTGAATGTCCATATTCTTCTAACTCTTGCTCTAATCAATACTTAAATTCAGTTATTGAAGAACACTTAGGTGATGAAAACGATCTTAAGAATTCTAACATTCCAATGAAACTGATTAGAGATGTAGATCTGCAATTGGAAGAAGAAACCTTAAACCTTCATCCACAAATCATACCTTATCCACAGGAAAGATTAGATGTTTGTCATGATAGTTTTGAATTGTCTATCATATAGGAGACAAATTTAGATGATCATATTATGTTGAAGAATTTATCACCAAAATAGAGTGAAAGTTTTAAGGAAAGTGTAGAAGAATGTCTTGAGAATACCATTGCTAAATATCATAACTCAAGAGATTATTTTCATTTGCTCATTTATGATTCCTTTTACTCTTTATATCCTGATCTCTTCTTAGATTTTAGTGGACATGATACTTTACCCACAATATCTTACTATTTTCTGTCGCAATCAGATCTTTTCGATATGCCAAGATTTGGTGAAATTAATTCCAAACATAACATTTATGAAGTTGGATTTGATGCTCTTTCACTTTCATCACTCGCATGGAAAAAATACATGTTGCAAGATGATTTTACACGATTTATTTTTGAAAAAGACAATGAACTCATTCTTATGGAGATCGAATATTCTACATTGCATATTCGTTCTTTGATTAGTTGGAATTTTAATGTTTCTGCTTCACATTTTGAAATGATCAATCTCATCCAAGGAAGCGTTCAAACCAATAATCTAATTGTTGTCATGAATCATCTTATGATGTGTTCCCCATTGATATATCCATTTCATCGAAGTCATAGTTTGCATCCTAATTTTTATGAAAGGATCTTAGAATGGCTTGAAGATTCATATTTAAAAAATCTTCATAATAAAGATAAAGTTGTGTTTGCTTTCTTTCTACCTAAATATATAGGAAGTAAGCATGACATGATTTTTTTAGATCCTCCATGTGAAGAAATGGATGAACACTTGGAGAATTGTCAAGAGGATGGAGCACTTCGGCCTTGGTTGATGGTTATGTCAGGTCCCCATAATATTGAAAAATTTTCCAAACTTACTTACACTCTTCCATGCCATTATGACCCATATCACGACAAGATTGCGGAATGGTTGGAGGATTCATACATCAAGAAGTTTCAAAAAAATGATAAGGTCGTGTTTGTTTTGTTTTTAAAAGAATATATAGGAGGTAAGAATGACATATTTCTTTTGTATCTGCAAATACTACATTCTTTTATTCTAATTTTCGATTTTCTATGCCTTGCAAGATTGAAGATACTCTTGTGGTTACACTGAAAATACAATTTTACTTAGCGTTTTGATCTATTTAGTAGTTTAGAGTAGGTTTCCTTTAGTTTTATTTTTCATTGTTTATCTTTGTAATAATACAGTTATGAACACAAGTGGGCACACCAAGAGAACCATAATATGAATGTTGTCAGGGAAGTCCACTTAAATCTTTTTCTCTCTGCTTTTCGTTGAATATTTCTTTTCAAAAACACAATATCATCATGAAAATTTTAAATGGAAAGTGAAGAGATAAGTAAATTTGAACTATCAATTCAACCCTGACCCAAGATGCCACGAGTAGGACTACACTCATATTAGTAAGGATTTTTCTATTTTCTTTTAGTCTCTTTTACTTTTAATAATAATGCTTGGTCAAAGTAACATCTTATGCATCACTATCTTAAGAAAAGAACTTGCTCGCACATGAGATTTTATATGATTTAGTTCTTCCTTTATTTTACAGTGGGATGATAGTAGATCCCAAAGCTCGGGTTTATCTTTGGCCAAAATTGTTTCTGAAAGTGTGCTTTTTCTATTTCGATTTTGTTTGTTTTGATATACTTTTGATTTTGAATCCCATTAATAAAATCTGATTCAGTTTGTTGTGTGTTTGTATTTTTTTTCTTTCTTTGATTGAACTTTCTTCTTGTCTGTCTTTTTGAATAATTATATTCAAAGAGCGATTGTCGAAGGAAGCATTCATTTCAAGACTTGTGTTTTTGAAAGCAATTTGAAACAGTTCAAACAGTTTCTGATGTTAAGGTTCAACTCAGATAATTGATTTGTAAGCCAGTTGAGTACTATGAAATCCTAAACGGTCTTTGTCAGAGTATTACCCTTGAAATGTGTTAAGATCTTTGGGAATTACGATTATCCTTAGACTTTTTACGTCATCCATATTCTTAATGAATCACTTTTAAGTGCTTCCCCATTCTCTAGATGATTTCTTAAATGAAATCTAAAATCTCTAAACCATGATAAAACTTCCAATTTTGAAAGCAAATAAAAAAAATGATCAATTGTTCACCTGTATTGCAATTAACCTCCAGTGTCACCCCGCTCTCTTTATCATCAGTAAATCTATAATTGTATTATTATTTAAAAGTGGCATAAGAGGGTTGGAAACACTTAAGTGTGGGACGTGTGTGTAAACCCGTCAGGGTACTGAACAGGCTCGCTGGTAGTGGGTAAATGCACACATGATACCAAAACAACTTCGTCGGGGCTCTGAACAGGCATGCTGGCAGCGAAGCAATGTCGGGTTGAGAGGCATCATATAGGCTTTTAAATTAACTTTTATGGAAGTATACATCATGTGGATACAACTATTGGATGGGATTCAAGAATTTGAGTAGGTTAAATGACATCCCTGTCGAGGCTATGGACGTCTGCTGGCAGCAGTGGCTCTGTCAACGGTATTGAAGTCCTTTTATAAACATCGTGACTCTTTGATTAAAACACAACTTCAGGTTATTATCCTCTGTAAAATCATTATTTTCTTCTTTTCTGATATTTTTCTATAAATATGAACTAGTCTTAGCATTGTGTAATATTAAAGTGGATTTGTTTCAAAGCAACTTAAAATTATATCCAAGTCTTATTCTTCTTCCCTATGATGAAAGTTTAATAGGTCAGAGATAACTGCTTCACCCAGTAAGTCGCCATTTGTTGGGCCCCAACAACCCCCTTTTTTTTCTTTAATCAAAATCTAGGGTCCCTCGAAATTTTACTTGGATTATTCGTTTGTTTCCCTTTAACTTGATTGGATTGGTATTGATTTGTTTTGTTTCAAGGTTGGTTTGATTTTATATTCTTTTATTTTGTTTGGTTTGAATTTCATGAAATTTAAATGCCATTTCGTTTTTCTTTCTACAGAGTTTTAATGTTGATGGACGAGCTTCATAATTTTGGAGTTTTTATTACGCCATATCTTTTCTATGACATTTGTTCACATTTGATCAAATTTGAATGAGGGAGAGACGAACATAGAAATCTTAATTTAAACGAAAACCTTAATTTTTATCAACTTTTACTTTCGTTTAAATTATGATTATGTTTTCGTCTTTTGCTCATTAACAATCATTTTCACAAAATCATTGGTAAGGTTTAATTAATTAAATTATTTTGTTAGTTTGCATCATTTCAAAATAAAAATAAAATAATAAAAAAGATTATCTATCATTTGTTTGATTTGTGAAACCAAAATTAATGTTTTCTCTTCTCTCCATCAACTTGAAGCTTCTAAATTCTTAAATATCATATTTGAAGGAAAATATAAACAATGTTTGTTTGAACTTATAGTTGGATTTAAATTCATTTTTATTTATTTATTGATGCGGATTTTTGAACATTCACAATTTTTGGTTGATAATTTGGGTTTTTTTGTTCCACGGGTTTCTATTATAAGTTATTTGATACCGGATATGATCATGGCTGGATTTTATTATCTAAATACATTGAAGATAATTGATCAAAAATAATATTGGATTGTTGCAAATAACAGGATCAGGATTTGAAAATAGTTCAAGAACAGACAAAAGCGATTTTTTGAGGACTGTTTATTAGGCAAAGTAAGGAAATTTGAAATGGTTGAAAACACATCTCTAGAATGGACCCATTTAGCTTACAAATAAGAAATTTCCCAAAAACATGCAATATTTGAGAGATATTTGTGTCTTTTGAGGAGCAATATTTCAAGTGTTGGAAATTATTAGTGATGCCCACATTGTTCATTCATTGTATAAATATGAAAGTTGAGAGGAACCATGGGATGAAGAAATTGAGAGGAGGATTTTTGTCCTTTCTCTTTGTATATTATTTTGTAAAAAACTCTTTTCAAATGGAGAACCGGATGGTTGGAATCTTTGGAAGAATGGACAAATGTTTCAAGAAAGAAAATGGAATTATTCAATTTATGGCTTTTGTCTTGTGAGTAAAATAGTTTTATTTTCATTATAATATCTTCATATTCTTTGAATAATTGATTATGCATCGATTTAAATTAGTTTTAATTACGTTTTATCGATACATGTGAAGTTAATTGTTATCATTTATATATTAATTTTTTCAATCTTTCTGAGTCTATTATCCCAAAGTTCTTCCTAGACAATATGATGAACATATTTTGTTGAAAATATATGAGAAAGCGGTTTACTCTTTGGATTTCGTCCTGTGTAGACTTTCCAGTTTGTTTTCATTGTCTTCTCATGAAATTTTTGATATGAAATGTTATCATTATTAGTCAGCTTTAGTGGAGTTACGCACATAATATTTTTATATCATGTTTTTTCTTTATGTTGTTCATTATCTTTTGGTTTGGTTTATATTTGGTTGGTCATCTATTCAAGTATTTTGAGTTTACATATGATGCTAGATAGTTAGTAACACCATTACTGAGGTGGAATTTTTTCATTTTCAGTTATTGGACATTCAAGGTCACAAGATATATTGTGTCTTTATGTTGACCTAAACTCCTCAAAATATAGAAACACTTCCTTAATTTCTTAGGAGTATTATGCTTACTTTTATTGTCATAGGTGACACTTGAGTTAAAGAAGGATCTCATACATCTGAGATGAATTTAACATTATTATTGATGGAGTGAGGTTAGTAGATTGCATTGCTTTCTTTTATTCAAATTTATATATGAATGACACTATGATTGCATTAATTAGCTTTGATTGTTTCTATGTCATTGTTTCAATTGCATTTTCTTAGTATTTATTAGTTTAAAATCTTTAAACATTAAAAGAATAATAATAAAAATGTATGTTCTTGCACTCTTATATTGAAACATTATTATGAACATTCATTTTCCATGAATTTCAAACCTTGTAAATATATATATATAGATTGTTTATAATCATTTGTATATTTACGTTTCTGTTTAATAAATGTTAGTAAATAATATATCATTTGTTAGAATCTTCATCAGAGAACAAAGATACGACCTTCTCGTTGAAGATCTCAAAAATCTGCATGAGGATCTCACATTTGATTCGGATGCCCAATTCAAAGATGTAGCAAATGTGCATGGAGATTTTGGGAAGCACCTAAGCAAGATTGAAACCAAAATAGATAGCTGTCAAAGAATGGGACAAAACTAAGTCAGCACAGGTGAAGGAAAATGAGGAGGGAAAAAGCAATTAAGTCCATCTCTAGAAGCGGTAGCATTAAGACCCTGGTCAAATAAACTCCTTTACTTTGGAATTTTGGAACCACAGAATGTTGAACCAGAGATCATCTTTTATTCTTAGTGGTTACCTCGGTTGTGAAAACGCGGCTTGATTGCAATAGGCCCATAATACAAATTATCGTTATTGTCCAAAAATAACCATATATCATTTGTTAGAATCCTGCTTTAATTATTTATTTCTTTTATTTTAGGACTTTGGTTATTTAATGGAGCCATTAAACGTCGGGTTAGATCATAAACATCTTGGGTTAATTAGACAACCTCGGTCGGGATTTGACCTTCCAGTTGGCGGTGTGTCGTGCATCAACAATCTGAATGATGATGATATATCATCTCAAAGATTATAAATTTTTTATTAATATTGATCACGAGAGTCAAGTTACACCAGCGGGTGTCGATTGAAGCGGTGTATGGAAGCAACCTTCAAGTCTAAGAAGGTATCTTTGAGTGAGTGGCTAGTCATGCATTTTGTCTTGACTAATACCCCAACCACATTCATGTGGATGATTGATGATATATTGTGGCCATTCACAAAGTCCTTTGTGGTCGTATGTTTGAATGACATCCTCATATTTAGAAAAACCTAGGAGGAACATTTGAAGCACATTCAATAGGTCTTGGGCACCCTGTGACAACACAAGTTATATGCCAATTTGGAGAAGTGTTCCTTTGGCATGCAAATAATCCAATATTTGGGATACATCATGGATGAGTGGAGTTTGCATGTGGATCCAATGAAGATCCAAGTCATATATGATTTTCCAACCTCGAAGACACTAATCGATCTCCATAGCTTCCTCTCATAACGCTTGGGCCCTAAGCCAGGTGACCAAGGGTGGATCCAAGGCCAAGTTTGTTTGGGCCACGTCACAATAGAAAACATTCGAGGATTTGAAATTTCATCTCTACTCAATACAATTCCTTATTCTACCAAACTTGCAACAACCATTTGAGATTGAGACAGATGCTTCAGATTATGATATCGATGCAGTCCTCACTCAACATGGGCATCTGGTGGCCTATTACAATGAAACACTATCTGATATTGTTCGCATATACCCCACCTACGACAAAGAAATATACTCCAGTGTGCAGGCATGTTGACAGTGGAAGCGTCACATTCTGGGAAAGGAAACGATCATCAACATTGATCACATGCATGTGAAATTCATGCAAACATAAGGAAAGTTATAGAATGACCACCATCATAAGTGGTCAATGTACCTACAGCAATTCCACTTGAACATCAAGTACAAGAACAACAACAACAACCATGTCACATACTACCTCAGTGGACCCCCAATTATAATGTTAACCACAATTATTAACTCTTGTGGGCATGAGACCTTCAGGTGGCCATAATTATACAACAGTGACTCTGACTTTGTTGCTTCCTACCAAACATTGAGTGCAAAAAAACTAGTTCCAGACCTTCATCTCTAGGATGGACTATTATTCCATCTAATCCATCTATATGTTTCTTCAAGCGAGAATGCAAAGATGATTTGGGAATCTAATTACAATTGGGCAACAAGGAACTTTGGTGTGGACAAAACAATAGCAATACTGCAAAAACATTTTTATTGGTCGAAGCTTCAACAAGATGTCTGCAAGAATATCAGATCATGCACTACCTACACCATTTCCAAACCCGCCATCAAGAAAGGGGATATACACCCTTATTCCTACCCATGACAGGCATTGGGAGTCCATCTCCATGGATTGCATTTCTAGTCTACCTTCAACCAAGCATGGTAATGACTGTTTCTTTGTGGTAGTTGATTGATTCTCTAATATGGCAGTTTTGGCACCCTGCAAGAGGAGTATCACAGCTGAGGCTACCACTAATCTCTTCTTTGAACATTTTTGGGTTCATTTTGGGCTCACATGGACCATTATTTTAGATTGATATAGTAGGTTCCTGAGTACTTTCTGGTCCAACCTATGTTATATAATGGACACCAAGATCATGACCAAATTGATTTCCTTCCACCCACAGACTGATGGACAAACAGAGGTAGTCAACATGATTATTATTCATATCCCAAGAATGTATAATTCCAAACATCCACACATGGGATAAGATCCTTCCTTATTTTCAACATAGCTACAACAGATCCCCCCACAACTCTATTGGCCACAACCTTTTTCAGGTGTTCTTGGGGTTCCATCCATTGGCCCCCATTGGCGTAGCTCTACCCATTACAGCTGCAAAAGAATAGTCCTCCCATGCTTAGATCGAGGTTGATCGAGCAGCCAAATTTTTTGACCGAATCCAGCACATCCAACAATGAGTTCATGATATTTTGCGAAAATTCAATGCTAAGTACAAGGAGTGCCACGATAAACATTAGGTATCACACAAGTTTTAGGTGGGAGATAAGGTATATTTGCATTTGCAAAAAGAGTGTCTCATAGGACCCCATCGAAATATTTTCCCACTCTGATACAACCCTTACACCATCACCAAGGTGGTGGGTGAGAATGTTTTTGAATTAAGTATTCCCCTTTTCCTTGGCTTGCACCTCATATTTCATGTGGCACTGCTTCGACCATATTTTCAACCTCTCCTCTACACTTCAGACGTGGCCAAGAACATGGCCCCTACATAATTCAATATTGACTAAATTGAATAGGTGAAAATTGGTCAGATCATAGACACCAATATGAATAGAACCCTCCAGTAGAACATCCAACTCTATCAGGTCATCAAAGCAAGGAAATTTATTCATCAGGGAAAGCAACTCACTGTGAGTCAGATTCAACATAAATTTCCCCATTAGATAAAGGAACTTGACGCAATGGGGACCATTACCTCCTAAGGGGGGAGTATTGATCCATGTGGATACTGGTGGCCACCTATCTATTCCACTAATTCATAATGGTTCCACATCTTGGCAATTTTTCTATAGTTTTTTGGGTCCCAAAATTATGAGGTCGTTTTGAGACTCTAAACAACATTTTATGGCCCGACAACGCCTGGCATGTAGCGAAAGGTATATGTTAGGACATTCAAAATATGTACTTATCATCTATACCTTTTTGACAGGCAACTGAGCACCCCAAATGGAGATCATATGCAAAAGTTACACCCCGGGGAAGTTGATGTATCAACTAACCACATTGGGGCTAACAAACCTTTTGATGTTTCATATTTTGGGGTTAGGGTTTTGGATGTTTAGATTTTCTCATTGATGCTTTATGTTAAAATGTATTTTCAGCCTCGTTGTAATCAACTTCTTGCGAATGAGCATAGCCGACACAACTATCTCTTCAACGATAAGCTACCACCATTCTAGATAGCTTCTCTGCTTTGCATTTTACAGTCTTTTCTATTCCAAACAGTCATTAATAGAATATGAGTTTAATTGTATTACTTTGTTTCTTGTAATATCTCTGTGTGTTTCCTTGTTATATATATGCCTTCATGTCGTTCATAATATAATTCATATTAGAGCATTTGTAAAGACATAGATCCATGTGCAAGGGCTACCAAAATCCTTAAACCATGAGCCAACAATATACGAGAATGTTGTTGAACCCCTAAGTCGATGAGTGTTCCCTTTTAACATATATTCAAGAACCCAAGAGCCCAGAATAACCAATGTATCACCTCAATGATCAATTAAATCAAATAATTAGCCATAATACTTAGGGAAAACTCTTCGTTGATAAGCTTCGTTGTCAATGCTAAGTAAAACCCCACCAAGGAAGAAAATATTCCACGTGTGCAAAATGAAAAATCTGAACAAAAAGGTGATAATCAATAAGCCAATATCCATCAAAATTCCAACATCCTAGCTCCAAGGCCAAAATTTTCCAGATGAAACTTGTTTGGGTAGGATCTTCCACTTGGAACAATCTTCATACAATATGAAAGGTAACAACTATATCCATATGGAGACATGCACTCTAATTGTGAGTGTATGAGGACCTCATATCTCTGTCAGACTTGCTAAAAAGGTCACAAAATGAGTGAAAACATGGGGCAAGATAGGTCAAGACTCTCACCTTGAAACTCTACATTACAAAGTTCATAATGCTTTTATCCAATTTATATAATTTTCAATATTTGGCTCTATAATTAGAGCACATGTTCAACAAAACGGGGTATTCCACACAGGACAAACACCTTCAGTAACCACTCACACAATCACATCGAAGATCGACACACTGATGTTTTTATGTGGTTAAAACCCTCGAAGAGGGAAACAATTGACGACCCTAACCAACGTGGCCACTTGAGGAAATATATTAATGCAAAAGAAAAATATTCTACAATAGAGTTTCTCACAATCGATCATCAACAAATGACCCTTCATGCTCTTTAAACAGATATTATGGACCAATCGGATGCTAAACCACTTATCAATGTAGTCGTTAAGATCGAGGAGAATATCATTCGTCGAATCATTCTATGTCTAGAACATATCATGACCGTCGGATTACATAACTACAAATTTATACTAAAGAAACATATTTTTACCTAAAGACACTTTAGATCAAGTTGATCTTAACTAACTGTCTAAATATCCTAACATCCCCCCTTAAGAACAACTTGGGATAGGACTGAAGGATTTACAAAGGTGACAGAATAGAAGGAAGGAATAATTAGATCTTATCCTCCCTTAATGAAAACTTCTTGAACTCCTAACATAGATTGAAGTTTGAAAAACTTCGCTTCTGTAGGAGACTTTGTGAAAATGTCTGCAACTTGATCTTTTGTAGGGAAAAAGAGCACTTTGATAACTCGATCATGAATGAGCTTTCTGATAAAGCGCATGTGTAGCTCAATGTGTTTGTTGCGTTGATGTTGAATTGGATATTTGGCTAGCTTGATGGCACTTTGATTGTCACACTAAAGGGTGGTCAAATATTGTTGTTGGAAGCCAACCTCTGAAAGGATCCATCAAAGCCACTAGGCTTCTTGACTTGCATTAACCTTTGTTCAGTACTATGTTTCTACGGAAGAAAGATCAAGTGCTTATTCTTTCTTGCAAGCCCAAGTGACAGGCCTAGAACCAAGGCTGAAAACATAACGTGTAGTAGACTTTTGATCAACGAGGTCACCGACCCAATCTAAATTAGTGAAACCAACCAATAAAGGATCACCCCTAAACTGTAATGTATCCCAAACTAAACTGTACCTCAAACATACCAAAGTATCATTTATGTTTCTTTCCAATGGAATTCATGGGGTGTTTTCATATACCGGGCAACAAGACCAACTACAAAGGAAATATCAAGACAAGTATGAGTAAAATATAAGAGACTACCAACTAACTAACGATACAAAATGGTATCGAATTTGGGAGTACTACAAGTGGAAACAAGCTTGAATCTAGACTGGAAGGGAGAAGGAGTTGGTTGAGAATCGTCCATGTGAAAGCAGCAAAGAAGGACATGAGCATACTTAGACTGGGGAAGAAAAAGTCCTTAGTTTTCAAAATTTGTAAGACAAGGAAATAATGCAAACAGTGTAAGTCTCTCATTTCAAATTTATTTTAAAGGTTGGATTTCACATGGGTTAAAAGTTTAAGGTCACTACCAGTGAGGATAAGGTCATCAACATAAAAAACAAGGATTATGACATGGCTTCCTGCTTTCTTTGTATAGACATTAGGATCAAAATGAAATCTAGAAAAGTTTGTGTCAAGAAGAAAGTTGTCCATTTTGGCATATCACGCTCAAGGAGCTTTCTTAAGACCATAAAGAGATTTATTAAGGTGACAAACAAGGTTGTAGTCATTCTGAACATATTTAGGAGGTTGTTCCATGTAGATTTCGTCTTGCAAATCCACATGCAAGAAGGTGTATTTAACATCCATCTAATGGACCTCTGATTTATGTGAGGCAATAAGGGCTAGAACAAGGTGCATGGAATTCATTTTGACTATAGGGGAAAAGGTTTTATTATAATCGATTCCTTTAACTTGAGAGAACCCTTTGGAAACTAGTCCAGCCTTGTTTCTTTCAACACTTCCATTTGATGCATACTTAGTTCTATACACCCATTTACATCTGATAAATTTTCTTCCTTTTGGAAAATATACAAGATCCCAAGTATCGTTCGCCATTAAAGAGTGATTCTCTCCATTCATTGTTGTGTCCCAATTTGGATGTCCTGAAGCTTATACAAATGTGTCTCGGTCACAAGTATCCGAAACTTGAGCCAAAAGAGAAGAGGCTCGTTGGAACTTTCAACCTTTCTCATGGTGATCTGTAGGATCACTGGCAAGATCACCAGTTGTTTCTTGAGTTGAGTGGACCCATCTAGGAAGCGGTGGTACTATTGGAATTTCATGTTCAATGCACTCATTTGGAGGAAGGTGAGAAGGTGGAGGTGGATTTTCATCCTCGTTTTCATCATCTGAAGAAGAAACCAAAATAGGTACAGAAGATGGCACAAATGTCAAAGATGGCTTGCAGGCCAAGAGATTTTCATCAAATTTAACATCTATTTTAATAATAATTTCATTGGAATGAGGTTGAAGAAGTTTGTAAACTTTGACATCTTTAGAATATCCAACAAAAATTCACTTCTCACTTTTAGGCTGCAATGCTTTCCTTTTCTCATCAAGAATGTAGGCCCATGCTACACTATCAAATACACATAAATGGCTTACATTTGGCTTAATTATAGTCCAAGCTTCTTTTGATGTTATATTTTTTAAAGCCTTTGTGGGAGTGTGATTTACTATGTAATTTTCACAGTTGAGGGTTTCCTCCCAATAATGAATACTTAACCCCTTATATAAGATCATACAATTAGCCATTTCTTTTAATGTGCGATTTTTTTTCTCAGCAGCACCATTTTGTTGTGGTGTATATGGAACAATATGTTGCATTTGAATGTCCTGTGCAGTGCAATAACTTGTAAATTTGTTGTTCACATATTCTCCTCCATTATTCATTCTTAACTTTTGAAGTTGATGTCCAAATTATTTTTCTACAAGGGCCTTGTAGACCAAAAACTTGTCAAAAACTTCACTCTTCAGTTTTAAGTGTTGATGTTTTTGGTAGCTGCGGGAGGTATTCACCTCCGGGATAACCTTTCTTATAGAATAATATGTCAAGACGTCAAAGGAAAACCATTGAAAGAATTAAATAATCCCAAGAAGAAATATATATTTCTCTAGAAGCAAGTCGGCCTGCTAGAAAAGATAAAGTAAATATATTTTCCAGAAAGAACGAGTCGGCCCCACTGGAAAAGTTCACTGGTCAGATTAGTATAAATAAGGGTGGCACCGTTCTCATATGACACACTCTCTCGCATATCATAGTGCAAGTTTGGAAGAGAGTTGTAGTTGCAGCTACAACTGTTGAAGGAAGGAAGGCGCAAGTCTCATATCTCTCAATCTTGGTGGTGCGCTAGAGGTGGACTAGTGCTCTAGCACTCTGGCTAGGGTTTACATTGTTGAGTTCTCTCCTTGTTGATATAAGTATTGTTGGATTATTTCTTATTGGTTTTCTCTAGTGAATAGAGCTTTTTCTTGGTTATTTTGTCTTTGGCATGGATCTTCTCTATAAGAAAAGGTGTTGGGTTTTCTTCCCTTGTGTAGAAGGGTTTCCCAAGATAACTACTATGCTCTGCTTGGGGGTGGAACTTGAGGATGCTTATGGTTGGGTGGAAATGAAAGAGCATTTCATATGGAGAAACGAGCAAACCCAATTTTTTTTTTAATTTGTGCTTGGTTAATATTCTTGAGATCCTGATTATTTACTGCAGTTGTGAACTAGTCTAGTATTCAAAAATTCAACATGGTGTTAGAGCAGTGTTCCTGAAGAATCCATTGCACAAGATTCTCTAGCACCTCTTCTACTAGCCGCTACCTTCNCAATTTCCTGTCAAGTTAGTTTTAGCACTTTCCCTTGATCGTTGGGCCTATTTTCTTCACATTCAAGTGTGCCCTAGTTCAGCGCATCACATGCTACCTTCATATTGCAAGTTGGAGAAGTTTGAAGTTTTAGGGTTTTTCACTGTTGTTGGATGGTGTTGTTGTTTTCCACTTCTACCGGAGGTATGTACTTGTATATGTTAATTTATATCATTATCATGAGGATGTTTGTAGGAGAAGGGAATTTTTGTCCAAGCAACAACTTAGATCCAAAGGGATCTCAGATCCAATACATTCAGAGGAACAACGCACCCTCCAAGTTTGATTGTTTTTTATATGCCTCTAGTTGTTATGGTACCATTTCGATCTTATATTTTTTATCGATTGGAGTTATGATCATTATACTAACCACATAATACTGTAGATGCATTTGTTTGTCTCCCCTCTAGGAGATATTCTTGTTTTCTTGTTCTTGTTCTTGTTTTCTTGTTCCGGCAGGTTACCTCGGAGGCATGCCACTAGTGATAGCTCTAAGAGGGAGCTATAGTGACAGTTGCAGAAGACAAATTATTAGATGATCTCTGGCTTGAGACATAAACCAGTCTGACTAGAGTTTGTACAGATTGACAGTTCAACCAATTATGGCATAAGAGACTAGCTCATTTTCATTGTAGAGCTCTTCCCATTCTAGGGAAGATGATGATGGGGCTTCCACAACTCTGTGTTGATCATGATGGAATTTGCAAAGGTTATTCTCTTGGCATAAATTCCAAGGGATATTTTCAAGCAGTGACAGCAGATCCAAGGGGATCTTGTGCATTCAAATTTGTGTGGACCTATGACAGTTTCTTCCTTGAGTGGATCTGGTCTCATGAATGAGATAGTGGTAGTGACTATGAAAGGTTAGTTATAGTGACAAGTTGGACACTTTAGGATATTTGGGTGTCCAGTTCACATTCACGTACCCAAGGAGAAAAGGGCGAAGTTAGACCTTTCAGTCAGGAAGGGTACATTTGTTGGGTATCGTGAACCGTCGAAGGCATATTAGATCTACATCTCAGGTCAGAGACATATTGAGGTGAGCAGGTATGTTTCCTTTGAGGAGGAGGTAGCATTTAGGATATCTAGAGGATCTCGCATGAAGATTGACAGTGAGACGCAGGAGGAGATGGTGTCTTCTCCCCCTCACCCTTCAATAGTTCAGAGGGAGCCAGTTGAGCCCATGGATATAGTTGAGCTCAATGATCTAGTTGATCCATTACATCCTATTGATGTTCCTAGAGATATTGCAGTAGGATAAAAAAGGCATGCATGGGCTCATCATACTCTGAAGGAGGCAGAGAGATATTCTCTCCTCGTGGTACTTTCAGATAAAGTAAGAGACCTCAGATATTATCAAGCTATGTTGCAAATATGAGCCACATCATTGATTCTGAGCCTTCCTCTTATGAGGAGGCATCCATTCATCCAGTATGGAGAGATGCCATGATGGAGGAGTATCAGTCCATCATGAAGAATGATGTGTGGGATATTGTTTTGAGACACAAAGGGAAGTATGTGGTGACTTCCAAGTGAATTTATAAGATAAAACATGCAGTTGATGGGAGAATCGAGAAGAAAAAAGCGATATTTGTGGCCAAAGGATTCTCTCAGGTGGAGGGAATAGACTATGAGGAGACGTTTTCTCCTACTACTCGATATACCTCCATTCAGATGATTATTGCACGTGCTTCATATTTGGGTTGGAGATTACATTATATGGGCGTGAAGACAACTTTCCTCAAATGGTGAGATTGAGGAAGAGGTGTATATCGAGTAGCCATATGGTTTCATGATTCATGGGAAGGATTCCCATGTGTGCAGGTTGAATAAGGCCTTGTATGGAATCAATCATGCACCTCGTGCTTGGTATGCGAGGATTGATGGATACCTGATGAGTTTGGGCTTCAACAAGAGTGTTGTTGATGCCAACCTGTACTATAATATTGTTGATGGCGAGTCCTTGAATTTGATCATGTAAGTTGATGATTTATTTCTCACCGGAGCAGAGCCTCTCATTACTTGGTGCAAGCATGAGTTTTATTATGAATTTGAGATGAAGGATCTCATAATGATGAATTACTTCTTGGGACTTGAGGTGTGGCAGAGAACTGATGAGATCTTTCTGAGTCGGGGGAAGTACATAGTTGAGATCTTGGGGAGATTTGGAATATTGGACTGTAATTCCATGACCACATCGATGGTGATGAATCTGAAGAAGTTGAGTGAGTCTTATTTTGATTCAGACTTGATTGATCCAACCATATATCAGCATCTTATTGGATCATTGATGTATGTGGTTAACTCTAGATAAGATATTTTTTATGCAGTGAGTGCACTTAGCTAGTTCATGAGTCAACCGAGACAAATACATTGGGTGGATGTGAAGCATGTGTTGAGATATTTGTGAGGCACAGTTGGATATGGCCTAAGACATGATTCCAGTGTTGATATGAGACTACAGGGATATACTGATTCAGATTGGTCAGGGAGCACAGTTGACAGGAAGAGAACCTATGGGTGTTGCTTCAATTTTGGATCTGTCGCGGTTTCCTGGTGTAGAAGGAAACAAACTTATGTGGATTTGAATACGACAAAAACTGAGTATATTTCAATATGTATGGTAGTATGTGAAGCAATGTGGCTTCAGAATCTCCTTGCGGGATTGTCTAATCAGATATTGGATCCATCCGTGATTCATTACATTCAAGATATGGTGCAGAGGAAGGAAGTACTAGTGGAGTACCTTCCTACAGATGAGCAGATTGTAGATGTTCCCACCGAGCCTCTTTCCAAGTCGAAGCTCGATTACTTCCATGATAAAATTGGAGTGGTATTCCCCTCTCGTTAAGAGGGAGTATTGATGATTGAATCTTCATGAGATATTCTTCTGTGATGATACTCCTCAATGGACTGAGTTGAGTATGACACTTATCAACGGACTAATAAGTTGTATTGGGCTAGTGCCCAATGACCTTTGGTTTGTAACCCATTTGGTTGAGATATCTCTCCAGGTCTTCTCCCCAAAGTAGTGGGTTGGGTTGACCTGTGAGGACACTCTCCATATCTTCTCCCCGGGGCAGTGGGTTGGGTCGATCTGCGAGTGTGTTGTGCCTTCTCCATGTCTTCTCCCTAATGGACTGAGTTGGGTAGATTTGTGATGGGTCTTCTCCAAAGTTTTTTTGGCCTGGGTCGACCTAAGACGATTCTTCTCCCCAGGTGGATGGGTTGGGTCGATTTGTGGGGACGCTCATGATCCTCTCCCCATATCAGGTTGGGTTGACTTGAAGAATGCTCCTCTTAGACGGAGTTGAGCATGACACTTGTCAGAGCAGTGACAATTTTTCATGGGGTGGCACCCAGCATCCCATGGGAGTGGAACATGAAGACACATCCTTTGGGAGTTGACCAAGTGGACACGTCATGGGCGAGTAGGTCCTTGATGATGCACTATGGGAAAGTAGGTCCTAGTGCCACACTACGGGCTAGTAGGTCCCAATGTATTCTAGTGGTGATGAGGCCCCAGAAAAGGTCCACATTTGGTGTAGCCATGTGCAACGTGATGATGCTACTAGTATCATGGTCTGCGTGACCATGGCATGGTCGAAGTACCATGGAATAGCCTTACAAGCCTATGAGAGCCAGAGGAAAAACATCATGGAGAATACCTCCCTGGATAAGAGGGAGTGTTGATGTTTCTAGTAGCTGCGGGAGGTATTCATCTCTGGTATAACCTTTCTTATAGAAGAAGATTCCAAGATGTCAAAGGAAAACCATTGAAAGAATTAAAGAAGCCCCAGAAGATATATATATTACTCCAGAAGTCAAGTTGTCCTGCCAGAAAAAGATAAAGTAAATATATTTTCCAGAAATGACAGGTTGGCCCCACTGGAAACGTTCATTGGTCAGATTAGTATAAATAAGGGTGGCGCCCTTCTCATTTTACACTCTCTCTCCCATATCATAGCACAAGTTTGGAAGAGAGTTGCAACTACAACTGTTGAAGGAAGGAAGGTGTAAGTCTTATATCTCTCAGTCATAGTGGTGCGTTAGAGGTGGACTAGTTCTCTAGCACTCTGGATAGGGTTTACATTGTTGAGTTCTCTCCTTGTTGAGATAAGTATTGTTGGATTCTTTCTTATTGGTTTTATCTAGTGAATAGAGCTTGTTCTTGGTTATTCTGTCTTTGGAATGGATCTTCTATATAAGAAAATGTGTTGGGTTTTCTTCCCTTGTGTAGAATGGTTTCCTGGGATAACTACTATTCTATGCTAGGGGGTGGCACTTGAGGATTCCTATGGTTGGGTGGCAATGAAATAGCATTTCCTATGGAGAAATGAGTAGACCCATTTTTTTTGTAATTTGTGCTTGGTTAATCTTCTTGAGATCCTGATTATTTACTGCAATTGTGAACTAGGCTAGGATTCAAAAATTCAACATTAAGAAGTAAACCCAAGTGCGTCTGGAGAAGTCATTAATGAAATTTAATAAGTACTTGCACCAAGAGAAAGAAAGAGAATAAAATGTACCACACAAATCACTGTGAACAAGCTGCAAAGGGGCTACGACATGCTAAGAGGCATGTTTTTCAAAACTATCTGAATAATGTTTGCCAAGAACACAACTGACACAAACACCATCTCTGCAAGAAACGAGAGGAATACCAGTCACCATATGTTGATTACATAGTTGTTGCAATGAAAAATAGTTTAGATTACCAAAACATTCATGTAAAAAAAAAACCCAAGTCATCAATGTGAGCAATAAAAACTGATCGAAAATAAGATGATCCAAAGTTGTCAAATTTGTACAACCTGGTAATATCCTCAACAATTCCAGTTGTTAGGGCATGCTTAGGATATTTTAAAACCTTGATCACAACTTGGTGAGGTGAAAACTCTACATTTTTTCCTTCCCCTGAATGAGCGATTTGATACACTGGTAGAAGGTTGTAGGAAAGACTTGGAACACATAATACATCATTGAAACCATTATCTACGTGAATTGTTGCAAACCCTACAACACTAAGAGATCTATCATCACCAACAAATATTTGTTTGGTGTTACATTCATTTAGAGTAGAAAAAATGGTTTTTTCCTTAGCCATATGATGATATTCTCAAGAATCGATAAGTCACTCATCAGAAGAAGAAGTAGATGTTGCATCGAAGGAGAAACCAAAAGAAAAATGTGCATGTCCATGAGAAGAAGAGGTAGAAGAAGAAGAATAAATATTGATGTTGTGTTCTTCATCATTGCTTCTAAGGCTTCCATATTTTTAAAGAATTTAGACACCACATGACCATCTCGCCCACAAAAGTTGTAATGCCTATTAGTATTATTATTTTTTGATTTTTCTCCTTTGTCACCATTAGGAGCAGAAGTTGGCGGAGAGGGTTTGGGACCCTTGTTTTTCTTATTGTTGTGAGGATGTTGCTTCTTGTGATGCTTGGATTTATCTTTTTGATGGGACACTAAGGATTTTTTAAATGTACCTACAATGTTGATCACTCCAAGTTGCAAAATATTATCTTTCTCTCTAATTAGAGAATCTTAAAAAGACTCGAGAGTGGGTTCTTTATAACCACTCCCTAGAGCTTCTTCGGTGGCATAAAAGGCAGATACAAAAATAGAATATGCACTATCGAGATTAGAAAAAATAACATAGATGCATCGGTCATCCTTCAGATCTATGTTACATTCTATACATAAAATCGAAGTGTTTTGAACTTAGATAAATAATATTCAATGCAAGGAAAATCATTGGGACTTAAAGTCATTAACTGATTTTCAATCTAGTGGGATGGAATCACGTTGTGTTTACCAAACACAACTTCATGTTTTTCCCAAGATTTATCTGAGCCATCAATTCCTTGAAGGTGAAATCGTAATTCATGATAGATGGACATCCTGATTAGTCCACGTGCTTCATCAATTTTATTATCCCATTTGGCTTTGTTTTCAACATCATATGGGGATTTTTTTGTTCCCAAGGTAATCCGATACAATTCTTTACTTATTAGTACATCCTCCATATGGGATTTCCATGAGAAGTAGTTGGTACTAATAATCAAAAGATCACTTGGTGAATTCATATTAAAATATGCAAATAATATGGATTCAAAATATCAAAACTAACTGTCTTGATGGAAAGCTCTTAAAAAATAGGTTGTTTAAAAAAATGACACTAAAAATGAACTTTGAATGTGAAAGTTAGGCCCTTTTGAAAAACAACATAAACGGTGACCAAGGTGCTACGTGGTAGGTAGAATTTGACCCTAATGGTGGTGGATGCACACAATTCTCTTCTTTCTTTAACTTTTTTTATAAGCTCACTTTTACAACTAAGTACTTTATGAAGTGACCCATTTTTATAGAATAAGTAAAAATCACTTTTATAATGAAGTTACTTTGTAAATTAAAGTTGTATGCAAAAAGTAAATAAAGATAAAATATTAAAGTTATTTATAGTGATTCACTTTTAAAAGTTAAGTGAAATGCACTTTACAATGAATGCATAAATTTTTTCAAAAAATAACTTTAAAAAATAGACTTGAACTCAAGACCTCTTATTACATGAAGCAACTCTCAACCAAGTGAGCTAGTGCAAAACACATTATAATTGTAAAAGAGGAGGATGGGGGTGGTGTTGTTGTTGTTGGAGATTCACCTCGAAGTGTGTGCATACCCCAAAAACTTTTGTTTCCATGTGTTGATACAAACAAAATGAATTTTTTTATTTTTTTTAAATGAATCTCAACAACAAATGGGCTTAGATCTTGGTTAGCTTACCCAGAAAATGCAAGTTTTCTCTCTATTTCTAATTTTTCGAGATCACATAGAGCACGCAACAAATAGTATCCATAGACAATAAAACACTTTCTGCTTTGTTTTTTATTTGTCGAGATTGCACAAATCGCACGACTAAGAGCATACACAGACCAGAAAGAGTAACAACTCAGAAATAAAAACTGAAAACTGAAATATTAACTCTGTAATACTTTTTAAATGGCATATTCAGGCTTTATACTTGTGTATCTGACTAAAATGGTTGTAACTTGGGAAAACAAGAACCTTTTCGAGTGAAACGAAAAGTGTTTCTAACTCAAAGAAGTGTTTTGTATGCAATGGAACAATCTGTTCAACCCATAAATGTGTGAAAATAGCAGAAACCAGAAATGCGGCAACACGACTTCAAGATCTCGACCTACAATGGGAACGAGTTTTCAAACGAGCTCTAATACCATGTTTGAAAAAATAGGGTATTCCACACAGGATGAACACCTTTAGTAGCCACTCACATCAAATATCAACACACCGATGTTTTTATGTGGTTTAAACCCTTGAAGAGGGAAACAATGCACAACCATAGCCAACATGGCCACTTGAGACATTGTATTAATGAAAAAAAAAATTATAATTTTAAAAGAGAGTTTCTCACAATCATTATCAACAAATGACCCTCCATGTTGTCTAAATAGAGATCATGGATCAATCAAGTGTTAAACCATAGATCAATGTAGTCGTTAATATTGAGGAGAATACGAGTCGTCGGATCACTCTATGTCTAGAACATATTGTGATCGTCGAATTACATAACTACAAATGCATAATAAAGAAACAAACTAAGAAATACA
>SNQJ01S0023100.1:256445-267444 GCA_010110895.2 Picea sitchensis
TTTTGTCATCTTCAAAAATTCATTTCTCCTCAACCATGAGGATCCACGTGACGTGACACATACCACTGGAAACAACATGATGTATATTATCCATTCATGGGTGTTGTATATGCATGTACATTTTCCTTCATGTCCAAATACCTTTATCAATCTTGCGGTCCAAAACCCATGACTAGGGTTGACATCAATGACAACAACCAATCTTCCAACATATTCTTCCTGTTATCACTGAAATTTCTTCTGCAAATGGTTACAGGAATACAGCATCTCCAAACACCTATTAGTTCACCTACATCCCAAAAACTGCATTTCCAAAAGGCACAAACTATAGAACTGGTCAAAAAATTGACATGCATTGAAACACTAAAGGAAGCATGTGCGCATGCGTAGGCCAAAGAAGCCAGAAGAGTGCACATGTGCCTGATGCACGATTTTGTACGAGAAAAGCCACGCACTCCTGTGAACGACGCATTTATGGTTCTTGTCGGCCCCTCACCCACTTATGGACCAGCTCCCAACTTGATTTGACCCTCAAATCCGAGTTGAATCCGAGTGGGGGGATGGTCAAAGACCTAAGGGTTCCCTAAAGGGCCCCTTGTTCACACTAAAGACTGGTTGGATATTGCCTCAAAGACTTGCTATAAAAGGAGGCCATGGGTGCACTAAGAATTCAAAAATATCATTGTAGTATTATGCTACCTTTATTCTCCTACAAGAAACCTCTTTTCTTCTTGGAGCATACTAGCATCATCTCAATAAGATATTCACCTCACCTCTTGAGGGAATAAGCTTGGATTTGTTCACCATTTTCTTTCTAGTTTACCATTTGTAAGAATATCTCTCACATAGGGGACTCAAGAGCCCTCCCAAGGAGGAAGATGGGATCTATAAGTCCTCATTTCTCTGCGGTGTTTTCCCACTAATATACTCCTCCATTGGTGGCATGATTATTGGTCATTTGTTTGATTGATTTTGGTTCTAATTTCCTCGTGCATTTTACTTTTATTTCTTTAGCTATTTTCTTAGATGTTTCTAGCTTAGTTGTTTGTTTATTTTATGTGATTGAATTGTTTTATTCATACACTAACTTATGTCTTGTCTAGCAGACCTAACTAGACTTGCAAGTGCCCTTCGTTTGCTCATTCGAGTGGCGAAAGGGACACAATAGATTGGCGACCATATTGGGGTAAGGTATCAATTTCCTCCCTATTTGGGTTGTTTGAGCACTTATTGTTGACCCATTTGCCTTGCAGGGATCATAATCGGCCTACCCTTACCTGCAAAGAGCTGAGTTTGGAGCTAGAGGAGGATAATTCCACTTAAAATCACCCCCCCTGCGACACGTATTAGAACATGCACGGGTATTTCGGCCCACAGACACGCATTCAGAGCATTGTGTGCCCACTGTGATTTTGTTCTCTGCGTATTCTATGCACAGTGTGCCCATTGGTCTTTTGTTCACTACGCATTGTGCGCCCACTGCGCCTATGTCTGAATTGTAACCCATGCATCTGTCTAGAGTCTTGAAATTTTAAGATTTTTGTGATTTTTTGAAGGCCCTAGCCTTAAAAATCTTGATTTTATGCAATTTGTAACTGCACCACACTTAGATTCCCTCTCCACATGAACGGTTTGTCAAAAAATAGGCACTTAGGGGGTTAAAAATAACTATATTTCTCCTCTTTTTCTTTGATTTACCACATGGATGGCTTGTTTTGATTGTAAAAGTTAAGTTGAGATCCTTTACTATCACATATATAAACACTTGTGTTGGGACCAGAAATCAAACTTCAATCATTGAGTATGCTCTTCTCTCGCACCATAGAGCAATCTTGAGAATCAGAAAAGTGATTGAGGAAAGATTTCATCTCCCTTAAAACCTTTAGGAGAGGACAAATCCCCCCTAGGGATCCTCTTAGTTTATTTTTCAAAACATATTAAATTTGTAAGGGCCCATACATGCCCACATGTTGCAAAGATAGGATATTTTTTTAAGCTATTTTCTTAGTTTACATCACTAGGGGAGTTTAAAGATCATTGTAATGGGCTCATACATGCCCACGTGCTTGCAATATAGGATAGTTTTTTGAAAGCTTTCTTAGATTAAATCACATTAGGGAGTTTAAACGATTGGTAAGGACCCATATGTCGACATGCTAGTTCTTTAGGGACTTTAAAATTCTGCAAGGTTGTACCAATGGCATCTAGTAAGATAGGTAATCAAGATTTGTAAGGACCATAGGAAGTCCACATGTTACAAGGTGACACCTAACTTATTAAAAAATTGGCACATTTTATCACTTGCTCACACACAAAGTCACTCTTCATTCACATAATTTCATCTTGAATCGTGGAGGTTGAAGTAGGTCTCCTCCAAAGGGATTCTGAAACGTCCCACTATTTCTTGAAGAAATTATCCACACCCACTTAATTCAAACGAGATTGGTTCACACCCCAAATCTCTCAACCAACCACATCTAAAACAATTCTAAAAACTCACTAAGTTTTCCTCCACAGGAAGTTCCAAAAGAAATTTTTTAGTTTAGGTAGGATCTCGGGGATAAGCATCCAAACAACTCCTTGTTATCTAGTTCTCACATCTTCAAACATTAGAAGTTAACAAATAGAGAACTTTAAAATCCTCCAAGTCAAGTGTTCCTAACTCCATAAGGCAGGGAGATACCCGTGAAGGGTCGAAGGTCGAGATCTGGTTGTTCTGTGTATCCCCCCTTGAGGCACCCACCTCTTGGAAGGGATCCATGTCATGACCCATTTCTGAGGCCGAAAATCTAAATGTCACACTTTGAACGAGGTACCTAATGTCCAAATTTTAGGACATCTACCCAGCTGGAAACTGCACCTTGATCAAATTTTGTGTGGCTATTGGGAAATATCGCCAGCTCTTCCGGGATATGCACCCTCTACCCCTCATTATAACTGATTGTTTCATCCTTCACTAGTTCCTCTTCCGGTGGCTTCAGACCCCACTGTTGAGTACTATTGGAAGGTCCAGTGATATTTGAGAGGAAGGACGTTACATCTTTTTAGGACATAAGCATTTGTTTTCTTTGTTCTCCCACACAGACAAAATCCACCTACCCATGTGTATGCTTCTTTTCAATTGATTTATGTATGATGCTCAATGATTACATGTGATTTTGAGATATATTGTGAAGTTCCAAAATTATACAAGTATCTTGTTCATTTATTGCTCTCATCACCATTTGCACACATTCACTTTGCTAGTCAGACACCATAGGGGACCCACAAAATCCCCATCATTCCAGATGCTTGCAAAATCTCCCTCCTATCCTAGGAGGAGTTCCTAGTCTCTCCAACTCACCGGCTCAACCATCTCACACTCGTGTGAGTGCTACTATTTTGGGATCAACTTTACTTGGTTTCACTTTACTTGGGTCCAATTCCCAAGGACAACCATCCACTAGCTCTCATTTACAAGGAAGTAGGGGGGGGACTTCTTCTCAAGGAGGAAGTAAAACCCTACCCAACCCCCCTCAAGGGTAAGGTACACAACCTACTCACACCATGGATGGAACTAATCCTCCACCGCCACTCCATGTGCCATATTTGGCCTCCCTCAACATACCTGATTTGAGTAAGCTCACGAACGACCCTATATTGCATGACCACACATGGCCCGCTATGCCTACCAAACTACCTTCATATATTCTCAAGTTTGAAGGAAAGGTAGGAGAAGATCATGCCAACCATATCATGACCTTCCACTTATGGTGCTCTTTGAACAACATCATGGATGACTTCATCCGTTTAAGGTTATTTCAATGCACACTCATGGGTCCATCATCCAAATGGTATGTGGACGAAAAATATGGTCCCATGTGACTTCTAAATCATTGGCCAAAACATTTTTTACTTTCTTGCAACTGCCAGTTCATCATGACAATGGTCTAGAAATACTCTCTAAATGTAAACAATCCTTAGCCACACATATCGCCAACCACATTCATGAATGGCATCAGCGACGTAGTTTATGCAAAGCAGAAACCACCAAAGAAAAATGCCTCAATTGGTTTCTCAGATCACTCGTATGTATCCTTGCCAAAGATGTGGCCTCCACCTTCCCCCAAACTGAAGAAGAATCCATTATCAAGGCTCAACAGTACAACCTCATTTATGCTCAGTCAGGATACTTATACACGGTACTACCTGACGCCCCGAGACCCATACCATTTAGTCAGGACAAACCTGGGATATCTCACTCAGCGGATGGATTAATTTGTACCACCACACACCACAATATGTACGTCCAACCACCACCTATGGACGGTACACCCCAATATCCACCAATGTATGGGGGACCCCCTTATTACCCTCCCCCCCCCACTTATTAGTAGCCATACCCTACTGTCCTTCCTCCACCCATGAGTGGACCCTTGTCGGCACCCATGACGCACCCGGCCACCCAACCAAGTTGTGGTACCCCCCTCCACCTCAGCTTATAACCTGGGAAATAGTGAAAGTGCTACACCTTCCTATGCACCCTACGGGTCATTACCACAAAATAACTCGTATTTTCCTTTTCCTGGTCCTCCACAGCCAATTGTTCCTCCACAAGAACAACCACACATTGGGGTTAACTTTGTTCAGCCCTCTCCCATTCATCAATTTCAAAATTTTGAACAATTGAATACGGAAACTCCGTCCCATCAACCGAATAATGCCAAAAAGAAAGGAAAAAATCGAAACAATAATAACCCTGGACTAGGGGGAAATAACCCCCAAAACCAACTTGTTGGGGGAAACCAGAACCAAGGTAACCAAAACCCCCAAGGCGGAAATAAAAACAAACTCCAAGGGAGAAATAACAACAACAACCTCTGGACGAACTTCCCTTGCACTCTTTGCGGTGAGCATGGCCATTACACTCACCATTGCCCCCAAATTGTTGACTTCAAACAGATGAAAGATTCCATGAACGTGCCACGTCCTCTAGCATCGCCTGCCCCTCAGTAGGCCCCACAACAATATTTGGGGAAACCAACCCCAGCTGTGTTGCGAAACCCTATTCCACATCAAGGTGTGATGAATACCCAGCAGAAGATGCATCCTTCCCCACCACAAATAGGACAGTATCGACTCCCTGGAAATCCGGTGGATCGCAATATCCTCCTCACTAGCGAAGAATAAATTCTTCTACAAACGCGTAGTCGTCAATACAGCGCACCCTCGGAATCTACTCCCACCACTTCGGAAGCAGTTCCAGCTACAACCGGACAATCCTTGATGATTCCACGCCCTAACACTGAATCCCCCATTCACATTCCTCGCATCCCATTATGAAGAAATATCAACAACCTTTAGGCTAGGGTATCACACAATTACAGTCTGGTCGATGACTTAGAGCAATCTCCCACAGCCATGTCAGTATTGGAGGTCCTCCAAACCTATCCCACTTAACGAAAATCCTTTCTTTTCTCCTTAGGGGCAGTCGACCCTACTGATACTAGACTCATAACCTTAGATCTAGATTGTGTGGAACCTCGTCTCCCCGCTTTGGTAGCTTTCCAGATACAAGTTAAGATTTGGAACATCACAGTTCATTGATGTATCATTGATGAAGGTGCAACCACATGCATCATGTCCAAAACTGTATGGCATATTGGCTCCCCTGAGCTAATACCATCCGCCATCACTTTGAGAGCTTATGATGGACGACCATCCTCTCCTGAAGGGCTCTTTCAAAATGTCCCCATTGAACTCGGGGGGAAAACTATCCTTATCGACATTGAGGTTATCGACGCACCACTTGATTACAACATCTTGTTTGGGCATAACTACATGTACGCTATGAATTCAGTGGCCTCTTCTGTGTTTCGAACAATGATGTTCTCCCACAATGGGAAAATTATCACCATCGACCAAGTTTCACATTACGAGCCTAACTTCTCCCCCAACATCGATAACATCCTCCCTCTTGTCCGCACTAATTCTGACGCATACCCACTCATGGAGATGGGCCCCGAAATTTTCAAAGACCCATCCTTGCTAGGGGCATACCATGGAGCACCATCGCTCATACATCCCTCAGCACAAGTGTGTGCCATATCTTCCAAAAGAACTGAAACTAGAGATACCATTCCTCCCACTGAGGCTTCTCCTCTCCCTGACGTCCCACTAGTAGGAGAAATCCTACCTCAGGAAACCCCTGAGAAACCTACGACACCACTTATCCTCGATTTCACCCTCCCCTGGGGTCAAATCTCGATTTGGGAGACAGTCCCACAAGCCATTACTCAAATTCCCTTCTTCTACCCCCCACTGGGATTACAATATTTCTAGGTAGCCATAATGCTTACCCTTCCCAACATGGTGCTCTCCATTCCGGTATGGTATCTACACCCACCCATGATGGTTCCTCAACCATCCCTCCCTCCCCAAACATAGGGAATCCCAATGCATATTCCATTACTAACTCCGACCACACCTCCCTCAACCCCACTTACCAGCACCACCACTGCGGCTGGGGGAAGATGGAAGAAGAAAGAGCCCACCGCTTCATNCCCCCCCCCCCCGAGTTCAACCTCCTTGTGCACTTTGCGAGACACCACACCAATAGATGTCCCTCTCTCCCCGAGTTATGCAATTTGATCCAACTCCCTCGATCAACCACATCACTCGTCGCTTCACCAAGAACACCTAGTACTAACACCACGTCCCCTACTAAAGGCAGTACAGGGCTACAAGCCAAATTCACATGTGCCATTTGTTCAAAGTATGGCCAATACACACATCATTTCTCTGGACTACCTCAATTTCGACAGACGCTAATGATAGTACGCCAAAGATTTCAGCAAGCCCCCTTTCCACCCACGTCATCAATTACCCACGTCACTGACATCCATTATGTCACGGCCTCATTCAACTAATGGATGAGGTTCCCTTGCTCCCTTTTCAGATCACTTGATCATTTCACATACCAGTGTCCTACAATCATTGAATACAGGCATCGTCAAATGGCCCTTATTCAAAATCCTCCAACCACCTCACTTCCTATGATGCAAGTGATTCCCCCTATTCCTTCTCCAAATACTGTTCACATCACCTCCCCTGAACCTAAGTCACTTCCCACCCCTCCATGGTTCATGGATAGACTGTCTGAGGATTTTCCCCCAAATCCTCCCAACTCTCCGATTCATTTCCCTCGGGAAATCTTACCCCTGACCACAATTTACAAGCCCCAATGTCTAGACATTTGGTTCAGGTCAAGCACGTCATCGCACCATAACTGTGATACCTCCTCTACGTCTTCCCCACCGGAAGACAATCACACGATGACAGTCACCAATGTTACTTCTCTGGATCCCCTGTATTCTCTCATTTTCCACTGTGACGAAGATATCCTAGAGGAACTAACTACTCTTAATTTCCCTTGGAATGCACTCCATCACCGAGCACTCTTTCTGTCATAGGAAGCCTTTAACCCTCCTAGACAAGCCCCCATATGTGCAAATGAAACCAAGGATTTTATCCCATCAGAGCACATAGATTAGTTCAATAACCCTATCCCTGCCCCCGATGCTTTTGAAGAAGGCAACATGGCCAATATTTCCCCCACTGTCAAAATTGACATTTCCATCAAACCAAGGATCATAGAGGAAATCACCATTGGCGCCGCATGCTCCCCTAAGGAACTCACAACTTACAAATCTCTCTTTCAGGAATACCGGGATATTTTTTCCTGGTCATACATGGAGATGCCTGGCCTCGATCCTTCTATTGTCGAACATCACATCGACACATGGCCTTATGTCACCCCAGTACGTCAAAAGCAACGACCACTTCACCCATACAAAGTCACGGCTATCAAAGTCGAAATTGACAAGTTATGCCCTGTAGGTTTCATCTACCCCATCGCATACACATCATGGGTCTCCAACCCCGTCCCCGTTAACAAAAAATAGGGCATTATTCATGTCTGCACTGATTTTCGTGATCTCAACCATGCTTGTCCCAAAGACAAATTCCCCATACCTTTCATCAACCAAATTATCGATGATTGTGCATGCCATGAGGCTATGTCCTTCATGGATGGTTTCTCTGGCTACAATCAAATCCAAATCCATCCAACAGATCAATATAAAACCACATTTACCACCCCATGGGGCACATTTGCTTATCGTGTCATGCCTTTTGGACTCAAAAATGCATGTGCAACATTCCAACGGGCCATGACTTACATTTTCCATGATCTCGCTCAAATCATTCTCTCTTACTTGGACGACTTCATCGCTCGCTCCAAGAAACGGACTCAACATCTAGATGACTTACGGGTCGTCTTTCAATGATGTCGATAGTAAAATATTCACTTGAACCCCCTCAAGTGTGTGTTTTCCGTCACCATCGAATGCCTCCTTGGGTTCATCGTCTCCCAAAATGGCATCACTGTAGACCCCCTCAAGGTCCAAGCTATCACAGAAATTCCCCACCTAGTAATTTGCGCCAACTGCAGAGCCTACAAGGCAAAGCCAACTTTCTTCGACGCTTTGTCCTAGATTACGCCACTCGTGCGCATGGTTTCCTTCACTTACTGCATCATGATATCCCCTTTCGATGGGATGAACATTCCCAAACCGCTTTTGATGATTTAAAAGCGGCGCTCTCCAATGCCCCTTAATGAGTCCACCTGACTATGATCGCAACTACATCCTCTACTTACCGGCCTCAGCCGTCTCAGTAGTCGAAGTTCTCATTCAACGAGGGGATGATGGTCATGAGCATGTTCTTTATTACATTAGTAAAAACCTTTAAGGACCACCCCTGAAATACAATCATGAGGAGAAACTCGCCCTCACAGTCCAGAAACTGTGTCATTATATCTTGCTTTGCACTACCAAAGTCGTGGCAGATTCCAACCCCATGCAGTACTTGCTTAGTCAATGGCAAATTAACGGTAAATTTTCCCCGTTGATCGTCATTCTTTAGGAATACGACCTAGAGTTTTCAATTCCCAAAAGAAAGAAATCCCTTGTTCTCTCCGAACTCATCACGTCGTTTCCCACATACGCTACAAGTTCACCCGTCAATACGGATTTTCCTGACGAACACCTCTTCTATATCCCCTCGGATGACCCCTAGTATGGCAACCTTCTCGTCTACCTTCAGACACATAAGTTTAGGTCTCTTCTCTCTCGAGACGATCATCGACGCATTCGCCATCAAGCCCCTTGATACCTCCTCATCGGTGACATTTTGTATTGACGTGGGGTCAACACCATACTCCGTCTATGTTTGACCATCGATGAAGCAGATAGAGTCTTGAACGATTTCCATAGCGGCGCCTGTGGTGGCTAGCTCTCAGGGATGTCCACCACCCAAAAAATCATTCGAACCGGATACTTCTAGCCCACATTGTTTCATGACTGCATCCACGCTATCAAGCGATGTGACAAATGCCAGCTTTATGAAAACAAAGAACGAGCACCACCCACTCTTCTACATCTAGTCATCATTGTCGACCCCTTCTGCAAATGGGGCATTGAATTCATGACTTGCAATCCTCCTTCTAGAAATGGGCACAAGTACATCGTCGTGGCAATATATTACTTTACCAAATGGGTCGAAGCCATCCCTACCTTCAACAACACCATTTACACAGCAGTGCATTTTTTCTTCAACCACGTCATTACCCGCTTCGAAGTCCCACTCCAGTTAGTCTCTGATCATGGTAAACACTTTGAGAATGAGATCTTCATCAAACTCTCCTCAAGGTTAGGCTTCTCCCATGATTTTTCCTCCCCATATTACCCTCAATCCAATGGATAGGTCAAGGTTGTTAACAAAGTCCTCAAAACCATGTCACAACGCATTGTCAACAAACATAAGACCAACTGGCATCATATGTTGTTTTCAGCGTTATGGGCTTATCGCACGACAGTAAAAAATTCCACCAGTTTTACATCGTTTCATCTCGTCCATGGGATTGAATCCACCCTCCCCATCGAGTGCGAAATTCCCAAGTCACGCACTGCCATCGAGTTATTGCCTGACACTACTCCAATAGAGCAGCGCTTACTGAACTTGGAGTCATTCGATGAATATCGTCAGTCTTCCTTACAGAACAATGAGGCAGCTAAGAAATGGTCAAAGGCCACCTTTGACCTCCATGTCAACCTTCGCTCATTTAACGAAGGAGATCTCGTCCTAGCCTACGATATCACTCACGATACTCTCAGTCATGGAAAATTCGAGTCATTATGGCATGGACCCTATATCATCCAACACTGCCTCACTAAAGGTGCATACATCCTAGCCTCTCCAGAAGGCTATCCTCTCAAAGAACCCGCCAACGGGTTGTACTTAAAGAAGTTTTACGCCTAAGCGTAGTCATTCTACACTAGGCTTTTTCTTTTGTACACATTTGTAGAGTTTTTAGTCTTCTTTTTTTCCCTCCATGCCTTATGCCTGATCTATCATTCATTTTATTGACAGATGCATCCTCCATCATCCTACTACATCGATTACATTGAAGGAGCTAGCCGATGGACATATAATCTCGCTTCGTCACTCTATACCCCCTTGCATGAACTGCTCCACTCCAGCGGCATATGTTTTGGCTCGGCCACCAACAACCAAGAAGAATACGTAGTCATCATTGGCCTCCTCACCAAGGCCAATCACTGCCACACTCATCACCTTAGCATCTTATTAGATTCCCATCTTTTCATCCTGCAGCTCAACAATGTATACTGTGTTCGCGATCCTTACCTCTTCCACAAATACCTGCAAGTTAGACTCTTATCTCGCAATTTTGATTCGATTACATTTACACATATTCCATGACAATTTAATCAAATAGCAGATAACATGGCTAACCTAGTGTTAGATTGTCATTTATCACGTCAAGACACCATCACAAGTCTGTCACAGTATATAGATTAGACATCATAAAAACATAACACAAAATCATCACATGTAAGCATCACAGATATCCCAACACATGTATATCCATATATATATA
>SNQJ01S0023101.1:52132-76114 GCA_010110895.2 Picea sitchensis
ATGCAACATTGGGATCATCACCAACTCACTACTATTTGTTCAGTCAGTTAACTGAAGACTAGTTGACTAGTTAACTCAGTTGGGTGGCAGTTCACTCCCATAATTGCCTGAGAGACTAGACTAGGTGGCAGTTTACTCTTGTAACTGTTGGTGTGTGTCCAGATCAATCTAGGCCACCACTATGACTCATTAGTTACTCATGTATTCTATATCTATGTAAATTGTTCACTCTTTGAGTGTGGAATACGATTAATGAGAATTCTTTCATTCTTTCTATCTTGCTTCTTCTTTCTCAATTTATCTCTGCAAATGTGTGTAGTATTTTCTAGCTAGATCTATTCTGTGCAGGTTCAACAAATTTATAGTTAGATTAATAGTGAATTTACATGGTCGTTTGTTGAAGTAAACTTGCACCTGAACTTGTTATTTTAGTTGATAAAAAAATGGGATACTTTTAGATATGGAGTGCTCTTTAAATATTATGAGAGACTTGCATGTTGATATTATGGTAGCTGCGGGAGGTATTATCCTTTGCATGTAACCTTGATGAGCTTAGAATATTCTACGAAGCAAGAGAAACCCTAAAACATTGGATAATAACCCTAGGAGACAATTCGACTCAAGAGAATATTTATTATTGAGTTATTAGCCTCCAGAAGTAGAAGTCGTCCCAATTAGGTCACTTGGAGGACTATAAATAAGAGGGCACTAGAGTTCATTTATCACTCTGACTCTCACAACTGCATAAGACCAGTGGTGCACAAGTTTGGAAAGGAGCTGTAGCTGCAACTATTGCAACTGACATTTTATTTTTTGGCTTGGACTTTCTCTTGGTTATGGTTTGGACTTTTTGCTTGGTACACTAGCTCTGGAGAGAGGTACACTACCTTGGTTGGATATTGGTTCTAAGGTTTGCTTCCAGAATTATTCTCTTCATCAAAGTTAAGGTGCTTGGGGGTGGCATTTGTGCCTATGGTTGGGTGACAATATTGAGATATTTTCTATGGTGAAACGAGAAAACCTATTTTTCTAATAGGTTATGAGCCCACAATATTTTTAGACAGTCTAACTACTAGAATATAGATTGGGAGGATTTTCTCAGTTACATTTGTAGTTGCAACCAAAGTTTTGCTACGGCAATGAAACCTTAACCCTCTTATTAAGGAACCTTAAGTGAAGAGCTTGACCTAATTCCTGGATATCCTAGTGCACCCTAGCCTAGCGCACCTCCTGGTACTCTCAGCAAGACAAGACGTCAAGTTTGAGTTTTTGGTCAAAGTCAAAGGTTGACCAAGTTAAAGAAGTCATGACTTACTTTATGAAGTCAAAATTTAGAAGGGGATTATAACTTTATAGCATGGAATACAAGGATTGACTTCATCCTTTCCAAGAATAAAGTACTGGATCTCATGAAAGGAAAGATCATGGAGCCACGATTTGAAGCGGGAAAAGAGAAGGAACCTCAGAACGTTACAATTATGGAGAAATTCAAGGACAATGACATCAACGCTATGAGTATCATAGTGGACTCTGTAAAATATCACTTGATACCCTACATCTCTCATATTAACTCATCTAAGAAGATGTACGATGCCCTAACTAACCTCTTCTCTGTCAAAAGCATTGGACAAGTAATAAGTCTGAAGAATGAGATCTGTGACATGAAAATGAATTATGATGATAGAATAACATCATACTTTGTGAGAATATCCCAGTTAAAAGATCAAATACAAACTATTGAGGATGTCATTTTCAGAAAAGGAACTGCTAAATATGGTACTCAATGCCCTTCCCAAGACATGGGATGCATTTGCCGCAAGCATGAACAAAAGACAGGATTATCCTACATTTGAAGAACTTTGGACTTGTTGTGCACAAGAATAATAAAGGATTAATGCAAAAGATAAATCCCAAAAGAAATATGATGATCAACCCTTCACAACAAAATTCAAGAATTTCAGGAATAAGAGGAAGTTTGGCTTAAGGAAGAAATGAAATCAAGAAAAGGATATGTCAAAAATACAATGCTTCAAGTGTCGAAAATATGGTCACTACAGGAACCACTGTCTTGATTTAAAGAAAAGGAAGGAAACATATGAAGAAAATATTGTCGAAGAAAGATAATCCTTAAAGAAAACCAAGCAGGATAAAACATTCTTCTTCTTCTAGTCAAGTACATTTGCAAATTCCCGAGGAATATATTATATAAGTAAAAACTACCAGATAAGCCGAAATCACAATCAAAACCTAAAGAGACCCATAAGGAGTCAAATTAGAAAGAAGTCAATAAATCAAGAAGAAAGTAGAATAAGACTTGTGACACTTTGTAGAACAAAATAAGAATGCAGATGAAAACATGGACTCTCTTAGATGGAGGGAGTTGATTAAAAAATTCCAAAATAAGAGCATGCATTCATGCGTGAAGCAAGGATTAGGAGGGCACTAATCCTAAATGATATGATCCATTGAAGAATCCATTAAGATTATGAAGTACCTTTCCATGTTCCCCATTGGAAGTAGCATCCATGATAAGCAACACGTGTTCAATTTGACTCTAGAAGAATTTTTCTTCGAAAAGGATCCTTAAGTATCCTTGGTTTTCCATCTACATCCATGTTCCTATGATGAAAGGAAGAAGTTGGAATCTTCATGAAGGAAGGACATTTAATATATAGAAGACTCCATGGACCCAAAATCTAAAGAGGAACATGAGGAAAAACATGAATATTCCAAGAAAGAAAGAAAATCCAGAACAACTAGTTATTATATCGAGAATCATAAGACTACCAACTTGGTTTGAACCCACTAGAAGTAATCAACCAGAAGAAACCGAAGTTGTGATGAATAATAGTGTATGTAAGAAAATGTGAAAAAGACTTATGAATGGAATCATTACAAGATTCAGAACTAGAGGTTCTTCCAGAAGGAGGGAGAAGACTATGACGACAAATTATTCCAGTAAACCAGATATACCTCTTGCAATATCCATGGATTGAAATTTACATGTAAGAGACTGTTATTCCCAATAAAACAAATTGAGAAAGAAGCTTATACCGGAAAGAGACCCATGTATGAAAATGAATGAAGACCTTTTATGGATTCAAGAAAATTGATGAAGAGTATCTCATATACATCAGAAGCATGGTGAAAACTTCCTATGACAGAGAAAGTGTATCATAATGGTTATTCAAAAGTTCGGGATGATGGATTTCAAATCTATGGCTAAATTCCATGATAACAAATATGAAGAAGTTGAAGAGACTCTAATCCAGTAGACCCATCTCTGCATTGACAATTTGTCTCGTTAATGTATTTGGAGAATACTTAGTCAGATATTTGTTTTGTGGGATGTTTAAATTATGACATACAACTACATGAATTTATTGATTCATATTTGGCAGGGAGTGCAAATGACATAAGAAGTGATACTTGGATATGCTTCAGTTTGAGATCTTTCATGATGACATGGGCTAGTAGGAAAAAAAATTCAGTTGCAATCAAGCACTACATAAGCATAGTATATTTCATCTTGTGATGCTTGTACAAAAAAAATGTGGCTTCGTAAGTTGATTTCTGGACCGTTTGACTAGGTTTTGAATTCGACCATGATATATTAATCAGATCTATGTGAATATTTCATAGAAACTGTGTTCCATGATAGGCCTAAGTACATTGATATCAAGCATTATATTCTCAGTGATAAATTCCCGAAGAGAGAAGTGGTTCTCCATTATGTCTCCACAAATGAGCAGATAACACATATTTTGGTAAATCCTCTATCAAAGATGAAAAGTTTGCATACTCAAGAGACAAGATTGGGCTCATCTAGATGAATTCCTCATTGAAAAGGAAGTGATTACTCCAAGGTTGCGAGGGAGAACTGATATGTTTTTTATTTATGGACAATCATTTTTCCAGTTCAGAAAATTGTCCAGGATGGGAAGTTCCTTTCCATCTTAGAAAGTGGTTTGATATTTCTGACATACTGGCATTTTCTAGTTCGGAAAATGGTTCAAATCGAACAGTAATTTTCGTAATGAAAATGGTTCGATAGATTGATGATGTACCATAGATATTGATTCCCCTTGTGGATAGTGTGGGGGAATGGTATAGGAAAATCATTCTTCATGGCAGTCACTCTGAGTAGTGGTCAAGTAGAATGGTCCTCGTCATTGGGAAGTCATTCTTTCGAAGTTCACATTTGTGAGTAGTTTTGAAGAATGGTCCATTTTTTAGGTTGGCGCAAGACATCCATTTCCTTATGAAATGGTCCGAGTAGTCATTCCCTAGGGCAGACTCATTCTCTCCATGTTGCACTATGGTTAGTGCTGGAGGAATGGTCCAGTTAGGTGAATGGTCCAGGTTCAACAATCAGGGACAGACAATCCCTAGGGAAGATTCATTCTCTCCAGGTTGCACTATGATTAGTGCCAGAGGAATGGCCCAGTTAGGTGAATGGTCCAGGCTTAGAAATTAGGGACAATTATTCTTCTATGCTTGGGAAGAATAGTCCAGATATGCCATGGATGATGTTTTACCTTCTGAGGGAAGATGTTCTTCCATATATCACATATGGGAGTGGAAGAATGGCCCAGATGACTGAGTTTATATCATGATATTGTTTTATGCAGATTGATATAAGATGATATGATTGTTTTAGATACTGTCTCTAGAATGTAGTTGTATGCTACTGTGGTGGATGTGATCCACTAGTAGAGACTGTGTGTCAATGGTTACTATCCATGTGCTACTAGTAGTGGTTGTGTACCACTGGGTAGTAGTTATGTACTACTATGAATAAACACAGTTGTGTTCTATTGGATGGCATTGTGTTGATTGACATGAATAATATCACTAGTGTTGGAGATGATTTCCACATATATGGATAGTTAGTAAGTTGATGGATAGACATTCTCCCTGTGGAAAATGGTCTAGGACAATCATTCTTATAGGATGTATTAGAAGAATGATTCTTGTATCACTCTGTGGAGTGAGTGACTTATTCAACATCATGCTTGATTAATCAGATGAAGTATGGCTTCGAGATATGATGCAATTGATGCTATCAAATGATACTGATAGTGATGATGGCACTCATGATTTGACCATGAGATAGCATGTGTGACTATGATGATGCTACTGGTTGAATGATATTTTTTTGCTTAAGACAATTTCCTTTAATACCTCCCTAGATAGGAGGGAGTGTTGATATTATGTTATTTGTGGGAGGTATTAACCTCTACATGTAACCCTGATGAGACTATAATATTCCATGAAGCAAGAGAAACCCTAAAACATTGGATAATAACCCTAGGAGACAAGTCATCTCAAGAGAATATTCATTATTGAGTTATTAGCCTCCAGAAGTAGAAGTTGTCCTAATTAGGTCAGTTGGAGGACTATAAATAAGAGGGATCTAGAGATCATTTATCACTCCGAGTCTCATAACTCCATAAGACCAGTGGTTCACAAGTTTGGAGAGGAGATGCAGTTGCAGCTATTGCAACTGGAATTTTCGGTTTTGGCTTGGACTTTATCTTGGTTATGTTTTGGACATTATGCTTGGTACGCTAGCTCTGGAGAAAGGTACTCTACCTTGGTTGGCTATTGGTTCTAGGGTTTGCTTCCATAATTATTCTCTCTATAAAGGCTAACATGCTCAGGGGTGGCATTTGTGCATATGGTTGGGTGACAATATTGATAAATTGTCTATGGTGAAACGAGCAAACCTATTTTTCTAACACTTCAAAGACATGATAATTATTAGTTGACTCGTTACATTTAATTCTCCCATCCCAAGTTGGATCTCCTCTAGGAATTCTAAAAGAACTATCCTTATTTTTGGGGAGAATAGGTTTCTTGAATATTGTCTCCTACTACTTTCTATCTGAAAATTGCATCTTCAAATCCTTTGTTTCTTGTTACTTCAATTTTCATTTAGATACTATCCCTTTTCCTTAAATCAACATATTGTCAGGAACAACTAAAAAATTTATCCATACTTTTCCTACAAATACTATTGCAAAAAACTTCAATCACTCTAGTACCATGTGCTCTGGAATTTTGGGATTATGTAGATCCTACAGTCTTCAAAACATAAGTGAATTAAATCTAATTTCACTTCAAAATGTGAAAATGGGGAAAACTAATTTCATTGAGGGAATATGTATCCTTGAAAATGAAGTGGTATTGTAGGAAGGCACTAGATTAGCCTATATTATGGGAAAAGACTCTCTATTTATCAAGATGGATTTTAAATGTATATGAAACAATTAAATTACCTTTTTATTTTAGCAATGTTGTGAACTATGGGTTTTGGAGGCTATTTATTAGTGATATCAACACATTATTCTCTAACACAACACCCTGTATCACCAATAATGGAGTTTGATAAGAGTACTTTGGCATGAACCAATAAATTAGATAAGGTTTTCCATTGGTTGAACCTCTCTTTTTTCTATATGTAGATGCCACTATCTAATTGTAAAAAGGTGACGAAGTGAAAAATAAAGGGATTTCATCTACCGACTGAGAATGGTCATAAATCAAAACTATTCACTAGGAATTTAACAATGACTCTTAGACTCTAAAGAGGGAGGAGGAATAACTTGAGGTCACAATATATATTTAGCCTTTCAACAAGCCATTTCCATTCGAAAAAATACTTATCTCAGATAGCCAAGTACAATCATGAGAGCAACTTGCTACACCAAGTGGGCGTGTATTAAACCATGGCCAAAATTTAAGATCCTTCACATCCCATTTAGATTCGTGTAGTTTCCAACTCACTTAAAAAAAATTGTTGTTGACACAACTAAGAAGAAAACTACTTATCAGATCAAGAAGAAAATGTTGTTAGTTGCCAAACTTTAAATTTGTGCAAAAGTATTAGCAAATACACATGTTTAGTATTTGACATATTGGATGACACCAAGTCAATATGGAACCAAATTGGGCTTACAAAAGGTTGATTAATATTATGGTGTATTTTCTATGGCCAACACTAATCAAGTGCAATGGAAATCCTTTTACATGCCCAAGGATCTAGGAGATGAAGGTCTTTGCATCATTGATGTTAAATTGTATTGATCAAATATATGCCAAAAAATTTATCAAAACCATCAAAGGAGACAAGGCTTAGTGTGGAGGCACACTATAGAGGGTTGGCCATGTTATCGATCTATAAATTCCTAGAGGTTGTCGCTAGGTAGAAGAAATTTACTAGAGGAAACTTTATCCAACCACTTCGAAACTGGGATCTAGCCCTTCCAGTTTCAGAGAGGGATCTCTCTGTAAAATTTAACTTTGTTTTATATTTTAGATGTTAGGATAGTTAAATAAATGAGATTGTATTGTTCGTTTTATAAAAAATGGATGAAATATCGCTTACACATCCATTGGGATATGGGGTCTGTTTTATAAAGTTCAAGATCAACAAACAAATTTTATAAGGTGTTTTCACAGGGCAGGATAATGCAATTGTTAGATCCTTTAGAATTTAAATGATGGATATTAGAAAAGATGAGATAATCAATTATAACCAAGAAGCATTTAATAATTTCTTAATCATAACATGAGAAGATAAACATTTAGATCTTTAAAATCCAGAAACAGAGTATACAAAGATAAATTCTGCAACTTCAACTTCTTTTAAACGATCAGATATAAAAAATATAAATGATTATGAAGATAGGAAGAACCATTCAACTAAGAGAAGAAAACATCACCAACAACTAACACGCAGGAATCCTGTGAAACACCCTTTTATTACTGGTAGATATCTGATAAAAATTACAGTGCTTACAACTTGCTTGGGCATAAAGATCAACCCTCAATACTTCAAAAATTGAAGTATATATAGAAAAGTTTACAATCAATCCTGTCATTAATGATCAGCCGTGGAAAAATCTAATGCTAAATAACTAGATAACATAATACTAAATTGTAGGAACTGCTTATGATCTGTCGAATTTTCCATGCTGATTTTGGGGGAAGTTGTTGGCGAGTCATCAACTTGACTTTGACTATTCTGGATGCTGACTTATATGCCCACCTCATATTCTACTCGATCAATTCACACAACTCTTCCCATCTTTGTTTATTTGGGATAGTGACTTTTAGCAACTTGCGGTAGATTTCATCCATCTCGGTATATTTGGCAAAAGTCGGTCTGGTGATAAAAATGTACTTGATTTCATGTTGAATATTGAGATCCAACTGGAGAGTTTCTAGGAAAGAATTGCCTTTTATGATTCCCTGTATCCCTGAGAATTTGGAGCTGTCCTTTGCCACGATGGAAATATTTTTCTTGTAGTCGGGAAGTGCATCAGCTTGTCATTTAGAACCAATAAACTAGGAAGACCTTTCTTTTGTAATGCCTCGATCTTGCTAAAGAATCTCTGAAATCCGCTCTCCATGATTTGGGATTTCTCCTCTAGTTGCAACATTAGTCCTCTTTTAGTCAAAACTCTCTTGACTTTAAGGATGGTCTTCGTCCTATCGTCAATCTTCAAGTTTTCCATCTCTTCTTTAGTTTTTGAATTGAGAAACCTGATGATTTCATTTTCTTCTGTGGGCATTTCTCCCAACTCTCCCTTGATCCTATTGATGGCTTGCTTGCTTCTCAACACCATCTCATGTTGTTCAAACATGATTTGCACCATGGTCCATATTTCATTTATGGTTTTGGAGATATCCATTCAAATGGTCTCTTTGGCTTCTGCTAGTGTTTTGCCCACCACTGTCTGCTTTTGCAGCTGTTGTAGCTCCTACATCAGTTTTTCCGATGTGTGTCTCTCTGTATTGTAGCTGGCTTGGAAAGAAGATTTAAGCTCCTGGAGATTCTCTATCTCTTTTTCTAGCCTTTTGATTTTTTATTCTTGTAAGGTCATCTCTTCCATTGATCTTGCTAGCTCCACAGATTTTTCTAGAGCTGTCAATGGGGTGACTGATGGAAGTTCTGCTGTGGTAGTTGTTGAAGCTGTTACTGTGATAACTCCTATGAGGGGAATTTCACTCAGTGGGGTGACTTCCATGGGTGTTTCCTTTTCCTTCTCCTTTACTAAACTTTCCATCTCTGCTTCCATCTCTTTTATCTGTGCATTCTATTCCATGATCAAATTTAGCATCTCCTCCTTCTCACTCTCTTTCTCAGCCATCTCTTTGGCTTGTGAGTCTTTTGTAGCAAAAATCTTTAGCTATTTCCTCAAGGATGCTATGTTAGTATTATCTTTCTTGAGCATCTCCTCAACTGCTTTCACATTTGAGGGGTCATACCTAATTTTGAGCACCAATTCTTCTAGAGACTTAATCCTGTTATCCTTTGCAAAAGAAGATATTTTCTCCAGCTTTAATTGGGTCTGAACATTGTTCAGAGAAACTTGTAATTTGGAAGCAGTAGTGGAAGCATTGGCCAATGTTGAGAAAACTGTCTCTCCAGTTTTCCTATGCAGATCCATCTGGTTGAATGGATGTACAGCCTTAGCATCAAATTCAAGTGCAGATCTTTTGTAGTTAGTGATTTCCTTTGGATGAGGTACTTGGGCCTGCAAAAAGGCCATCTACATTCTCCCCTTCTCTGTGTCGAAAGTAGAGAGAAGCCTATGTTATGTTTTTGATGTTTGTTTCTAGAATTGAGCATAAGTGCTACTGGCCAGCCTCTCATTTTTCTTCTTAATCATATCATATTTATAAAAAATACTCAACTTTGCATCTCCTTGAGTTGGCTGATTGATCAGTGAGGTGTAAGTATGTTTCTTGGATGAAGGAGTAGACGTGATATGATGGTTGCTGGAGAAAAGAGATGATTTCTCTCCTTCGACCACTGTGGTAGACTGGGTCTCTTCCTCTCTAGACTTTCCAGTTCTGTGACTGATCTTGGGTATTTTTGTGTAAACCTCAAACTCTTCCGATGACATTTCAATGATTGAACGTGAGGCATCCTTCCTGAGTCTTTTCTCCTTGGGTACCTGTGGTGTAGATGTTTGTGAGATGACAACTAGAGGAGGTTGTGGTTCTATGTCTTCCAGAGTGTTGGCCTCCCACTCTGTTTGATTCGCAAATATCTCGATCTCTGGTCTGATTGTATGAGCATATGGGGAACTTTTGTTCTTCGATATCATCTCTGCAATAATCCCACACAGATCATAGTGCCAAAGGAAACTGGTGCCAAACTTCATCTTCTTCAGTAGCTTGTATGCCTCTTCCCTAACAGCTTGACTGTTGTAGATAAAGGATCATATCTGCCCTTGAATTATCAACTGTTATTTCTTCTTCAAAGCTACAAAATGTATGACGTCTGAATTTATCATTTGCCTGATGTATTCCAAGGAAAATACCCTAACAGGAACATATCTGGGAAGTTTATAAGGAGCCAACTCACATCCATAAATTTTGATTTCCATGTGATTCTGATACAAATACCAGTCTCCAGTCTTGGTGAGGTCTGAGAGGTGTAAAATTATTTGGATCTCCCCATTCATCCTCAGCTCTTGTCTACCACTGAGCATTCTCACCACTGGGTGGTAAAATTGCTCAATAAATTGTTTGAAATTAAACTATGTAGTGAGGTCCAAGAAGTGGTAGGTTGTGGTTTACCGTCCTGGTCCATTTTTTGCATGGGGAAAGGAAACTTATCTTCTTCAAAGAATATGAACATGTAAGCTAGTATTGAATAATACCGGAACATGCCCTCTGTGGGAAATTTGAAACGCTTCTCAAACATGTTCTCGGCTAGGAAACTATTGTAGTCAAACTGAGTGGTGGATTTTTCTTCAGCAGAGAAAATAGATAGGAAACCCAAGATGGGCTTGTCCACCCATTTTTCTGAGAAATAACCGAGCAAACAACATAACGATGAAATGATTTGGTTACCTTTTTCTGAAAACATGGAGGAATGGTAAGGGGGATTTTTCATGCGGAATTGGGCATCCTATGGGAGAAAAATCTCAAAAATATGTGCTCTCGGGGGAAAAGACAGATTCTGGTACATTTCAGTTAGAACTTCAATGGTGAAAGGAGAGGGGATTCACCTTTGGATATTTGCATCATTTGGTCAATGGCCTCGGGTGTGATAGTGAAAAGGGTTTCTCTAGATGATGAAACAATGACTCTGATCGGGGAGGTAATGCATCTGGCACTTGAGGGCAAACTCAAAAAATGGTGGATTTGGGGAAACAGATATAGGGGTAGATTGGACTCCCAGAGCCCAATCTCATCACTTTGATCCAGGAAAGTGTCCCTAAACCAAGAATGCAATTCAACAAAGTCGAATTCACACATGGTCTCTAAGATCAGGTAGTATTTGTCAGCTAGCAAGATCTGGTCAAGATCGACAGGAGGCAGGAGGAATGGATTTTCCTCGACCTCTGATTTCTTAGATATTGGCACCCTCAATTTCCACTGGTACCTGCAAATTGAAACAAAAACGTTAGTAGGTGATTGGATTTATATCAATTATTGGCTGAAAATGGCGGGGGAAAAAGAAATTATGGGATTGAGGGAAAGTGAAGAATGTGATAATGGAAATATGAGATTAAAATTGGGAGGACAGGTATCCGTTGGGTGCGGGGGACAGGTCAACAAGTTAACAGATATGTTAGCCATTATTAAATAGCCAACGGATCACTTGAGGTATGAGGTGGTAAGTAAAGGACGGGTGACGAGTGTGCCAAGATGATGTGGAGGGCGGTAAATGGAGGATAGGAGAATGGGATATGACATGTGACAGGTGAATGGAGGGGAAACAAATGGTAGAGTAATGAGATGAGACTTATAAGAGGAGGTAGTGGAGCATGACATCATGAGATGGTGGGATAGTGGAGAATGATGTCATGAGGCGACAGTGGTAAAGCAATACTGGTATGGAAGTATGTCGGAGGGGGGGTTAACAGTAAATGGTTTATAACAAAGGGGGTTTAATGTGGTGGATTTGTGCCACGTTAGGATGGGGCCCACTGGGAAAAACTGCCCATATCAGACCCCCCAACCATTAAAGATAGAATGGTCGGGGGGGTCTGAAATTTCTTGTCAGCCATCGATCTAAGTGCCAATAGATCAAATGTAGATCTATGCACCCGCTTTAATATCCATATTGGACCCCCCCCCCCCACCATTAAAGANCTTGTCGACTGTGGATCTATGCGTTGTGAGATCGGTCGTAGATCTATGAGCACTTTTTAATTTCTGGGCGGGAATCAAAAGATGCAACCAAAACTTAGGATAATGATTTTTTGTGGGTTTTTGCACTGCTTCCCTTGGATTTTGTCACCATGGGGTTAGGAAGCACACTTCAAACATCCAAATCATGAATTTTCATCGATCACCATGCATGTTTTATTGAAGAAAAACTGGCTAGCCTATATTCTATCCTACCTACCTACACATTTAGCCCATATTAGACTATTGGGCTAAAGAAATTACTCTACCTTGGGGCTATTTGATCAAGATTAAACAATTTGATCAAATTTATTCACTAACTAACCTATCTACTTGGCTAAGATTAAACAATTTAGCCAAGTCTTATTCACTAAACCTATCAACATAAATTCAAAGAGACTTAACTATGATTGACCTGTATGGATGAGTCATTATTATTGCATGGGGCTTTTATCCATTTTATTTTATGCCCTCTTTTATTCTTTTTCTTTTCTTTCTTTTATTTTTCTTGCTTTTTTCTTTTCTTTTTGAAAATAATTTGCAAGAATAAAATATTATTTCCAACCAAACTACATCAAGAGTAAAAATCTCCAGTCACCAGTTGATCCTATGAAATATATGGTTATAACAGTGGCTCCACCCGGGGATGGTGCTCTCCTTGCTAGGTGCCAAGAACTTGTTTCCTGATGTCTGTAAAAAAAATTCTCCATTGCTTATTTATGTTGTCTGTTTTGTTTTTATTTTGAGAATTTTTGTAGCACTGGTTAGTGTCTTAGGGCCTTCTCTATGGGCTTCAACCATCTGATCAATATCACCCACACACAACCTGAATGTAAAAAAAATAAATGGTATGTACAGTGGAAAAATATTTGTGCTATCTTTATTGGGGTGGAAAATAATGCTTTAGCATCCTGTCGTTCACAGGTCCACCTGGCAAGTTTGTTCCATCACTGTTTTTGAGAAAAAATGTGTTATTTCCTCTGAATGCCTGAATGGTGTAAGGTCCTTTCCATAAGCTATAAAATTTTCCATGCTTACCCTTATCATCATTTCTAGAATCCCATTTCAGAACCAAGTTGCCTAACTCAAAATCATCTTCTTTAATCCTTCTGTCAAAAATATTTTTGATGTTCTCCTGGATGACCTGAGTTTTGTTATATAACTCTTCTTTGGACTGCATTAAATGAATCATTTGGTTTATCCTCCTTTGGAAATCATTTGGCTCTACTTGCGCTTCCTGCAATAGTTTCATGACAGGGACTCTTAAGGAAAGGGGGAAAACTGCTTTAGTACCATACACCAATTGGTATGGAGACATGCCAATTGATCTTTTGGTGCTTATTTTGTCATCCCTGAGTGCGAAAACCAACTTGTTATGCCATGATTTCTTATTTTCTTGTAGTGTTTTCCTGAGAATGTTCACCAGACTTTTGTTTGAGGACTCAACTAGCTCATTTCCTTGAGGACAATAAGTTGTTGAGTGTCCCAAAGTAATGTGGTATTGGCTGCAAAATTCTATGATTCTTTTGGATCTGAAGGCTGTTGCATTGTCAACTATAATTTTTTGGGGGCATCCAAAATGAGACAAGATATTAGTTTCTAAAAATTTAATGATCACAAAGTCAGTAGCTTGCTTGCATGGCACAACCTCGATCCACTTTGTGAAGTAGTCCGTGGTTGTGAGGATCCACTTGTGTTGGCTTGAGGAAGATGGATGTATTTCTCCAATGAAGTCTAAAACCCATTGTTGGAAAGGGGCTTCAACTGAGATGGGTTTCATGGGGAGAGGCAACAACTTCCTTTTACCTTCGAAAACCTGGCATTTATGACAAGAAGTAACTTTTTGATGAACATCAACAAACAATGTAGGTCAGTAGAAACCAACTCTCGGAATATTGTTAGTTGTGGTCTTCCAACTCAGATGTCCACCACAGTCTCCTGCATGGAAATCCTGCAGAACCATGTCAGCTTCGTCTTTTAATAGGAAACTAAGAAATATACCACTAGGATCTTTCCAATAAAGATTACCTTCTAGAATACAAAATTTCAATGCTTTCAATTTAATAAATCTGGCTTTGCTCTTAGTCAAACCAGGAGGAGCTTGTAGGTTATGAAGTACAAAAATGAGGTTTGCATACCAAGGAGAGTTTAAGAATACCTCCTTTACATTTGGAGTCTCCTGCTCTTTCCGCTCGTCAAATGCAACCAAAAAATTAATATCTAGAGCATGAAAATTAGATTCAACCATTAGTTTGTCCAAACCCTATCCTTTGATCAGTTTAGTAAGTTTTATTTCAATGTCATATTGCATAATAAACACAATCCATTTTCCTCTCCTACCATTTGGATTATCCTGAGTTAGGATATCCCTTACCACTACATCTGGAACACATGCGATTGTGTGAGAATGAAGAATATAGACTCTGAAATCCTTTATGGCCTTTACCAAGGAAAAATCTTGTTTCTCCATTATGTTGTAGTTCAACCCAATGTCTCCCAAAGATTTTCTAAAAAATGATATGGGTTTTTCATACCCTTCATTGTTTTTCTACAACAACATTGTTGTGATGGTGTGTTCAGATGCAAAAGAGAAAAGATAAAAGTCTTTGATGTAATGAGGGATGATCAAAACTGGGGCTTGGGTGAGTGCATGTTTCACCTGCTCAAATGACTGTTTGGACTCAGTGTTCCATATGATTTTTGTGTCTTTTTTCAACATATTTGTGATGTTCCTAAGAAGTTCGACCAAGTTGGGTATAAATATTCTAAGTAAATTTATTTTACCAATGAATGATTGTAGCTCTTTGATGTTCCTAGGGTGTTCCACTTTCTGGATGGATTCTATTCTGCTAGGTTCTAATTTAATTCCATATTTAGAGATTATGTGTCCGAACAACTTGTCTTCCTCTAAACTGAAAAGGATTCTCTTTAGATTCAATGAAATCCCAAATTTCCTGCACTTCTCAAACACACGTCTGAGATGATGCAAGTGTTCCTTGCCATATTTGGAGTAGACAGTTACATCATCCAGATATATGACTATAAATTTCCCAATCTCGTCCACAAAAGAAATGTCTATTTCTCTTTGGAAAGTGGCACCAACGTTCATCAAACCAAAGGGCATCTTCACGTACATGAAGGTTCCCCATGGTGTAGTGAATGTTGTTTTCTCTTGATCTTCTAGAACTTGGTTATAACCTGAGAAACCGTCTAGTAAGGAGATCCTACTGGCCCCAACTACCTTTTGTAATATGTGGTCCATCTTAGGGAAAGGGTAATTGTCTTTGAGGGAAACTTTGTTCAGATTTCTGAAATCTATGCAAAGTCTGATCTCGCCAATTTTCTTCCTTTTAGGAACTAGGTTAGAAACCCATTTGGAAAATCTCAACGAGACTATAATTTTTGCATCATACATCTTTTTTATTTCTTTCTCTATGAGGGGAAGAAACTTGGGATTGATTCTCCTAAATTTCTCCCTGAAAGGTTTGTTTTCTTATTTTATGGGAATCCGATGTTGTATGATACTTGTGTCATAAGATTTTAAGTCCTCATAACCCCAAGAAGACACATCCACATATTCCTTAAAAAGTTCAATGTATTTGCAGTTTTTCTTAGGGGGCAGAGATTTAGAAAGGTTTATCATCTTGGGTTTTTCTTTTGTTCTTATGTTTCACTCTTCGAACTCTTTACCACTGGCTTCAATTTTTGGTTTTTTGGCTACATCGTTAAAATCGAATAAGTCTTCTAGTGGAGCTAAACCTCTAGGAAACACATTGTTTTTCAACTGTAGAATGCCAGAATCTATCTCATTTTCATTCAATTCATCTGCATCTACTTTAATTTCATTCAAATTCTTAGAATATACTTTATTTACACTACCAATTTTAGAAACGGATTTATTTACATCATCATCATCATTCTCTAAATCTATATTTGTACATTCAAACTCATTCTTACTTTGTAGGAAGTCTTCAATTTGATTGTCATTCCCGAATACCTGCTAGTATCTGATGTTGTCTGGAATAGTTTGTCTGCACTTCACTTCCACTGTGTATTTGCAAGTGGGACAAAAGGGTATTTTGCAGGTAGCTGCTGACATGGCCAACCCGTCTGCTAATATGTTTTGTCCCTTGGGCATTACCTGCAAATCGATTTCAGTAAAACATTGAAGAGAATCCAAAGCATCATTTTTATAAGCTCTAAGTATGGGATGTTTATCTACATAATCACCTTTTATTTGCTTGATAATAAGTTTAGAATCACCCCTTACCATAATCTATTTGGCACCAACTTTCTTCAGTAGTTTTAGGTCAAGCACCAAAGCTTCGTACTCAGCTATGTTGTTAGTGCATTGGAAATTCAATTTGTAAGAATGGCTCTCTGAATACCTTGATCTGTGATTATGTAACCAAACTCCAGCTCCATCTCCCTCTTTACTCACCATGCCATCGAAATCCATGCTCCAAAAATCTGCTGGCAGTTCCTCACTTTCCACAGTTTCAACATTTCTTGCCTCAGTGATTTCTTTATCCTCTTTTGAATCATGTGTATCGTCTTCCAACTGAGATATTTGTTCTTCCAAATCAACATCATTGTATAGAATGAAAGAATCCATATCAGAGTGTGAAGAGTATAGTGGGTAATTGTGTGGATTTTTCTGACTACTGGCCATGTACTTCATCAGGGTTTCTCTGTATAGTCTTCTTTGTTGTCCAAATACTAGGATGGTGGCGTAGGACATATCTACCTACAAGGTTCCTTTCATCTTATCTCCCCATGATCTTGACAGTATCATGTCGTATTTTCAGGGAATGGCTGCAACTACTATATCCATTACCATACTCTTTGCTGGGATTTGTGCTAGGGTGATGCATAAATCCTTAATTAGCCCTATGCATTTGACCTTGTTAGAGTCAAAAGAATGCAAATCCTTGTAGGGTATGGTGACCTCAAGTCTCAACTTTTCCATCATAGATTTGGGCATTAGGTTGTGAGAGGCACTTGAATCCAGCATAGCGTTGTGTAGTATCAAGTCGTGGATATTTAGGCTGATGTAAAATGGGGGGATGAAACCGTTATCAGTTGGATCATCAACTTCAGGACCAAACAGGAGCTCTTGTTGGTCATCAACAAGATTTATCGTGTTCGTGTAATTTGCAGATTTGACATTTAGGGCCTTCGTACCTATCTTTGGTTTGATGCTCAAAGATTTGATCACTTGCGACCTATAAGCGTTATTTCTCATCATCTCGGAGAGGGGAATGGGAATATTTAGTTTAGCTAGTTACCCTTCAAGGCTGAAAGTAGTGGAATTTTTTCTTAAGCTCTGCACTTTTGGTTTATCCATCGGGGTTCTATGGGAAAGAGCACTTGGTTGACTAGTTGATGAAACTTTAGTTTGATTTTCTCTTTGTAAAATTTTGAGAGTTCTTTTTGCAAGAGATTCAACATTATTCCACTCAGGGACTTTCTTGAGAGAGGATTATGAGGTTTTCTTGGTTTCGACTATTCTCTTTGTTTTAGTAGCCTTCTTTGGAGGGTTGCCATTTTCCTTCTTGCTTCTCAGGTTATACTACCTGTGTACCTCCATTATAGCATTCTCAAAGGCTTTCTATTTTGTCTCTCTTGCTTCCTTGTTTACCTCTTTTTGTGAAAGGAGGAAAATCTTGTGCTCTTCCTGAGTAAGAAAAATGGATTTACCATCATGAATTCCCATGAGGTTTATATGAGTATCATCCAATTCTTCGATTATCTCCTCACTTTCATCAGCATAATTTTCCTGGAGGGGTGGTCTAATCTTCTGATCAGGCCCCCTCTGTTCTCTTTGATCCCTCGGATCTCTCTACCTTATTTGGGGAGGATTTCTTCTGAAGTTCGGATTCCTAATCTGAGGAGTGGCTTGGTTTTCCCTGGGTGGATTTTTGTCAGTTATAGTAAGTCTCTCCATAATTCTCTCCATAGATCTGGCTAGAGAATCTATTTTGGTATGTCAAGAGGAAGTGGAAGGATCTTCCTTAATCATGACCCTCCTTTTTGTTCTCTGCCTAGTTCTTTTGGCTAAAAGATTTGCTTCCACACTAACGACACTTTTATGCATGTCTTCAAGAGTAGCAGAGTTTCTTTCCCTTAGCTGATATGACATGTCAGCGTCGAATCCATCGGGGAATTTTATTAATGCCAAACCTTGAGGTGGTTTGATATCAACTGGAATTGCATTGTATAGATTATTGAAACGAGTACAGTAATCATGCACTATCTCTCCTTGGTTCCTTCTAATATTCTCATATTCTAACAAGATCTGGAGAGGAGGATTTTTCTTTACCTCCCACCTGTCAAGGAAACATTGATGAAAAGAAACAATTCCAGTTATGGAAGCAACACGTAAGGTTTTGAACCATTTTTTGACTTCTTCTGTCAAACTCTATGCAAATAGTCTCATCTGCACATCAGCCTCATCTACTTCCTACAAATCAAACTAATCGTTCATTTTTTAAACATGTTGTTGTGCATTCAGAGGACCAGTACTATCAAACTAAGGAATTTGGTTTGATAATCCTGAGGCATGGAATGTAAAGGAGCAATCAACACCAATGGAGCATATCTTGCTGCCATGATTGGTGGAGGAGTATGAACAAAAACCTGTGTGATTGGAGGAGAGGTGACAAAAGTTGTGGAAGATGAAGGGATGGGAGGAGATGAGTGAACTGGTTTAGGTTTAACAAAAGCTAAAGCAATAGTCAAGGAAGAAAGTTCGAATGAATACTGAAAGTGAGCTTTATCTAAGGCTTGATCAAGATTCACAAATAGATCTTCTAGCTTGTCAAATTCCTGGAGAGATCGTTGATCAACGTCAGCTCTGGGAGAAAGTATTTCAAGGGTCCTGGGTTGAAGGATGGTTTGATCTAAAACTGTTTCACTGACAAAGCTGTCAGATTTTGTTCTAAAAAGGCTTTGTTCAAAAGATATGTCAAACTCGAGATATTGAAGGGAAACCAACTTCTCTGGGAGATAAGGGGACCTATGAAGTGGACTATGACTCCTTGAACCCTCTGCAACATTTTTCTTTCTGAGTAATTTTTTAGGATTGTCTATTGCTATTGTAGGTTCTGGGTCTGGATGAGATCTACTGAAAACTCTTTTAGGAGCCAAAATTTCTAATTTTAATTTTATTTTTAGAAACTTTTAACTAATATATACAAACTTTAATAACCTCTGAACATTATCTCTATATAAGTTAAGACTTTATAAATCATTCAGAAATAAAGTTTTCTTTGTCTAGGGAAAACAAATCGTAGGATATATAAAGTTTGTTCAGTTCCCCAGTATGGTCTCCACTCAAACCAAAGATCGAGAAATTTGTGAATCAAACAGAGTGGGAGGCCAACACTCTATAAAACATAGAACCACAACCTCCTCCATCTGTCATCTCACAAACCACTACACCATAAGTACCCAAGGAGAAAAGACTCAAGAAGAATGCCTCACCTTCAATCACTAAAATGTCATCGAAAGAGTTCCAGGTTTACAAAAAAAGACCCAAGATCAGTCACATAACTAGCAAGTCTGGAGAGGAAGAGACCCAGTCTACCACAATGGTCAAAGGAGAGCAGTCATCAGTTTTCTCCAGCAGCCAACAGATCATGTCTACTCCTTCATACAAGAAATAGACTGAAACCTGACTGATCAATCAACCAACTCAAGGAGTTGCAAAGTTGAGTATTTTGAGAAATATGACATGATTAAGAAGAAAAACGAGAGGCTGGCCAAAAACACTTTTGCTCAATTCAGGAAACAGACATCAACAACATAACATAGGTTGCTCTCTCCTTTCGACACGAATAAGGGGAGAATGTGCATGGCCTTTCTGTAGGCACAAGTACCTCATCCAAAGGAAATCACTGATTACAAAAGATCCACACTTGAATTTGATGGTAAGGTTGTACATCCAACTGACCAGATGGATCTGCATAGGTAGAATGGAGAGATGGTTTTCTCAACATCGGCCAATGCTTCCACTACTGCTACCAAATTATATGTTTCTCTTAACAATGTTCATAACCAATTAAAGCTAGAGAAAATATCTTCTTTTGCAAAGGATAACATGATTAAGTCTCTAGAAGAATTGGTGCTCAAAATTGGGTATGACCCATCAAATGTGAAAGCAACTGAGGATATGCTCAAGAAAAATAATGCTGACATAGCATCCTTGAGGAAAAAAATAAATTTGTCTACTACAGAAGACTCACAAGACAAAGAGATGGCTGAGACAAAGAGTGAGAAGGAGGAGATGCTAAAGTTGATCATGGAACAAAATGCACAGATAAAAGAGATGGAAGTAGAGATGGAAAGGTTAGTAAAGGAGAAGGAACAGGAAAAACCCATGGAAGTCATCCCACTGAGTGCAGTTCCCCTCATAGGACTTAGCACATTAACAACTTCAGCAATAACCAAAGTAGAACTTCCATCAGTCACCCCATTGGCAGCTCTAGAAAAATCTGTGGAGCTAGCAAGATAAATGGAAGAGATGAACTTACAAGAATCGTAAATCAAAAGGATGGAAAAATAGATAGAGAATCTCCAATAGATTAAATATTCTTTCCAAGCCAGCTACAATACAGAGAGACACACATCAGAAAAACTGAAGCAGGAGCTACAACAACTGCAAAAGAAGACAGTGGTGGGAAAAACACTAGCAAAAGCTAAAGAGACCATTTGAATGGATATCTCCAAATCCATAAATGAAATCTGGCTGATGGTGAAAATCATGTTTGAATAACATGAGCTAGTGTTGAGAAGCAAGGAGGCCATCAACATGATCAAGGGAGAGTTGGGAGAAATGGCCATAGAAACAAATGAAATCATCAGGTTTCTCAATTCAAAAACTAAAGAAGAGATGGAAAAATTGAAGATTGAGGATAGGAAGAAGACCATCCTTGAAGTCAAGAGTGTTTTGACTAAAAGAGGACTGATGTTGCAACTAGATGAGAAAGCCCAAAAAATGGAGAGCAGATTTCATATATTATTCAGTAAGTTGAGGCATTACGGAAGAAAGGTCTTCCTGGTTTATTAGTTATACATGACAATATGATGACACTTCTCGACTACAAGCAAAAGATTTCCATGGTGGTAAAGGACAGCTCCAAATTCTTAGGGATACAGGGAAGCATAACAGGCAAGGAATTCTTAGAAACTCTCCAGTTGGATCTCAATATCCAACATGAAATCAAGTACATTTTTATCACCAGACCGACTTTTACCAAATATATCGAGATGGATGAAATCTACCACAGATTGCTAAAAGTCACTATCCCAAATCAACAAAGATGGGAAGAGTTGTGCGAATTGATCGAGTAGAATATGAGGTGGATGTACAAGTCAACATCCAGAATATTCAAAGTCAAGTTGATGACTCGCCAACAACTTCCCCCAAAATCATCATGGAAAATTCGACAGATCATAAGCAGTTCCTACAATTTAGTATTATGTTATCTAGTTAGTTAGCATTAGATTTTTCCACGTCCTAATCATTAATGACAAGATCAATTGTAATATTTTCTATATATACTTCAATTTTCGAAGTACCAAGGGTTGATATTTATGCCCAAGCAAGTTGTAAGCACGATAATTTTTATCAGAGATATTCCAGTAATAAAAGGGCATTTCACAGGATTCCTACGTGTTAGCCATTGGTGATGTTTTCTTCTATTATTTGAATGGTTCTTCCTATCTTTGTAATAAGTTATTTTTTCTATATTTGATTGTTTAAAAGAAGTTGAAGTTGCATAATTTATCTTTGTATACTCTATTTCTGCCTTTTAAAGATCTAAATGTTTATCTTCTGATGTTATGATTAAGAAATTATTAAATACTTCTTGGTTATAATTGATTATCTCATCTTTTCTGCTATCCATCATTTAAATTCTAAAGGATCTAACAATTGCATTATCTTGCCCTGTGAAAACACCTTATAAAATCTATTTGTTGATCTCAAACTTTATAAAGCAGACCCCATATCCCAATGGATGTGTAAGCGATATTTCAACCATTTTTTATAAAAAAAACAACACAGTGTCATTTATTTAACTAGACTAACATCTAAAATCTAAAACAAAGTTAAATTTTATAGAGAGATCCCTCTCTGAAACTGGAAGGGCTAGATCCTAGTTTCGAAGTGATTGGATAATGTTTCCTCTAGTAAATTTCTTCTACCTAGCGACAACCTCTAGGAATTTACAGAGCGATAACAGGCCACATCACAAGACAATATGGAAGGTCCTTATGGTCCACTTCCTATTAGTTACACTAGATATAACACATTGGTTTTGTGTTTTTCAAAGTATCTTGAAGACCTAGGAGTCTTGCAAACCATTCTTGAAATAAACTGACTAGTAAAAATAAGTATTGTAACACCCATGTTTCCCCCATCCCGTAATTAATCATAAATTATGATTTATATGCAATGGATTGAAAATATTGTGAATGTATTATTGTTTAATTGCAAATTATGAAATTTGACTGATGGATGAATCCTTAAAGTACAAGCTATGATATCACCAGTGGAATGAGAGGAGGCCATAATAAACTAAAGGAACTTAAGCCTTATTCGTATTAATTCCCTTAGCCCTCATTTCAAGACAAATCAATTAATGAGGAAGGTTGGTGAACAACCAACCACCCCAATGAATGGAAGTATGTAGGGTTTTTAGAAGGGACTAGAAGCGGTCAGCTAGAGGACAATAAGAAATATCACCATGGGTCCCCAAGATTGACCCACGAGCTAACTTATGACAAAACAAATATAAGGACAGGTTGATAACCCACCTAAGTAATGTGTGTAGTTGGGATATGCACAAGGGAGAGAACTGGAGAAGGGGCGGGCCTATAAAGAAGGGAGATACTGAAAGGAATGCACGAGCATGTGCAATAGAAGGATCAGAGAACTCGTAGAAGGGTTCCGAGCTAGATCATAGAAGACCCAAAACCTGACCTGAACTAAGAGGGATGCGAGATTGATGTTAGGAAGGATTTTGATAAACCTCGAAGAGGCCTGGGCTAGGTGGGTGTAAGGGAAAATATCTACCAAGAGTAAAGTGAAGGAGAGTGACCTTCAAATCTTGCTAAGAACTTGAGAGAGATTCCCTAGTGGTATAATGGATTGGAACCATGGATGATTTTAGGGGCTAAATTTAGCTCATGGGCTAATTTTCCATGGTTTTTCCAAAAATGAGATTCACTATTTAAAAAATGATTCGCACAAATTCTATAGGATAAAATTATTTTACCTCAAAAATCGCCAAAATTTTATAAAAACTATATAAAATCCTTATAAATTTGAATATTTTTACAAAAATATCACCAAACATTTATAGTTGGCATATGAAGGATAAGTAAGATTTGCCAAGATTTCTACATTTAAAAAAAAAATCCATCCTTAAAATCATCCCTGATTGGAACAAGGGTGGATATAATGCTAAAATTGAATGCATCTGAGCCTACAATTGGGTGGAAAGGTGAACACCCACAATGATTTGGTTGGCTACAACTTGCAACTAAATAAGTGTTTCAGGCTCTATTTAATTAAATTGAAATGCACGATTGAATGCATGTACTTGCACTGTAAATATACATACTTGATTTATAGTAATGATGCTTATTGTATTGGAAAACTCCTACATTTGAGTGATGGTAGGATGGTAATAACGGTGCATGCTCTATACAACTGAATACGATTGTTCTGTAATGTTCTAAGATACAAAAAAAAAGGAACTTAATTTATGGTTTCCATGTGCTCTCTCTCTCTCTCTCTCTCTCTCTCTCTCTCTCTCT